>SNQJ01S0009407.1:92515-110120 GCA_010110895.2 Picea sitchensis | reverse complement strand
AAATTCTTCACTAAGTTGGACCTCAAATCAGGTTACCACCAAGTGAGGATCAAAGTAGAAGACGTGTGGAAGACAACATTCAAAACAAGGAAAGATTTGTGTGAGTGGTTAGTAATTCCTTTTGGATTATGCAATGCACTTGCAATGTTTATGAGACTCATGAATGATGTGTTATGTCACTTGATTGATTATTTTGTAATAGTATATATGGATGACACACTAATCTTTAGAAATACTTGGAAATATCACCTTTCACATCTTACATAGGTACTAGAGACCTCGAGAAAGACTCAGTTGATTTCCAACTTACAGAAGTGTGAGTTTGGAAAGACTTCCTTTATATATCTTGGACACATGATTGGAGGAGGAGAGTTGAGGGTATATCCAAATAATATTGCATCCATCACCCAATGGCCTATTCCCATTGATGTTACAGAGGTCAGGAGTTTCATGGGAGCAGTTTAGTATTTAATTAAATTCATTGTAAGATTCTCCATAGTAGTAGCACCATTTCATGCCATAACTGCCAAAGGAAAGAGATTTCATTAGGGTAAGACACAACAAAGAGCATTTGAATACTTGAAGAAGAAAATCAGTGATTCTCCAGTGTTATCCATGCTGAATTTACAACGACCTTTTCAGATAGAGACTGATGTTAGTGGATATGCATTAGGAGTAGTACTCATGCAAGGAGGAAGGAATGTGTGCTACCATTCATAATTGTTTCATGGAGCAGTGCTTGACTATCCCACATATGATAAAGAGATCTTTGCAATTGTATAAGAAGAGAATAAGTGGAAGCATTACCTCTTGGGAAAATAGACTATCATACACACAGATCATCAACCCCTTTAGTATCTACAGAGTCAAAGCAATATGCAGCAAGTGAGGAATTATAAGTGGTTAGGTTTCTTGCAGAAATTTCATTTATTGATTAAGTGAAGAAAGGAGTCACGAATAGACTAGAGGACATGCCCTCTTGACCACCTTTGAATAAGATTGCAACTATTGGAATGATAATGTAGCTTGAGCCTTTTACTCGAGAACTTTTGAGTGAATATTATGAGGGAGATGAAGATTTCATAGGAGTCTACAAGAAGCTAAAGGAGAGGTTGGTCATTGTCATGGAAGGAAATGAATACCACCTCTAAGATGGGTTGTTGTACAAACTAGACAAACTATGCATACTCTGAGACATAAGAGTTCAGTTGATGAGAGAAGCACACACTTCTATGGTTGTTGGTCATTTTGGCGTGACAAAGATGATGACGAATATGCAACAGTATGTGTATTGGCTGAAGATGCAGGAGTAAGTGGCAAAGTATGTTATAGGCCGCATTCTTTGCAGCACTAGCAAGCCAAGCAATCAGAAACTTGGCTTGTACATGCCATTTCCAATACCAAGTAGGCCTTGGGAGAGCATCTCCATGGATTTGCTTGGACATTTTCCTATGACTCGTAAAATCCATGATTACTTGTTTTTCATAGTAGATCACTTCAGCAAAAAAATTGTGCTCATTCCCTATAAGAAGACAATCTTTGGATGAGAAGTAGTTGAACTATTTTTTAGCCATGTCTGGGTACATTTTGGATTGCCAACCTCCATCGTATTTGATCGGGACAACAGGTTCTTGGGAATATTTTGAACGGTGCTTTGGGAAAGAATGGATTCCAAGTTGAAGTACTCCACTGCCTTCCATCCTCATACTGATGGAAAAACCATGGTGGTAAATAGGACGTTGGTGAAATTGATGAGAGGTTACAATAGAAAACATCCAAAGACATGGGATGAGCAATTAGTCTACATTCAACACTCTTACAACATTCCACTTCATTCTTCCATCAATAAGTCTCCTTTCAAAACTTGTTTTGGTTATTTACCTCCTTCACCATTTGACATTGTTTATGGACAACATAAGGAATAAGCAAGACTACAATGAGAAGAATAGAAGGAAAGCACATTCGTGGAAAAGATCAGGCATATACATCTAAGGGTTCATGAGTAGCTCGAGAAGAGCCAACAGTTTTACAAAGCCAAGCATGATCAACATAGGGAGGATCATAAATTCCATGTTGGAGACAAGGAGTGGCTCTATATCTGTAAGGAATTACTACAAGGAGCAACAAAGAAACTCAATCCCCTTAGATATGGATCGTTTGAGATCAATGAAGAAGTGAATGAGAACGTCTCCAGGTTGAAACTTCCACCTTATATGCATATTAGCTCAGTGGTGAAGGTGGAATATTTGAAGTTGTTTGAACCTTCCATGTTGGATGAGGAGGAATAACATCAGGTTCTTCCCATTGTGTAATACCTTTCACCTCATTGTCTTGAGGAGTTAAAGGAAGACACATTTCTGCAGCACAAGGAGCAGACAACTCGCAGAGGAAAACAAGAAATGTGGTAGATTGGTCTCAAGGGACATACTGCAAGGAAATCGAAGTGGTATGAGAGGAATCAGATTGCAAGCAAGTTCCCTCACATATCCTTGGGATCTTTTTGGGACCAAAATCCTCCCAATGGGGAGGTGTGATCTGAATCAGATCTGACAAGAAAAGTTGGCTATCGGCACAGGTTCTAAGATTATCAACACAAACATTGTTTAAGGCTATGGACGATGAAGGAGATCAACTTGTTGGTGTGAAGGGCCCCATGCCATCATGATTTATGTCCAATTTTTGTATTCAATATCTCTAAGTCAGGCAATCTATTGTTGTATGTAAAGAAATAATGAGACTTTCATGAGACCCTTTCCACATGGGAGAAAAGACAAACAAATAAATAAAAGAAGGAGAAACGGACTGGAGAGAAGCTAAAATGTTGAGGACACCTGAACTTCAAGCTATCCTCCCGATCGACTCAGTCCTCTATGTTGTAACATAAATTGAACCTGTCAATTTTTTTTATTTTTCCGTAAAATTAGTTTATTTTCCCAGTCTCTGGATTATTCTTGATCCCATATGACCTCTTCTTGTTACTTGTGTCCATTAATCTCACTCCAAAAAAATTGTTAAAGTCATCACCCCAAACCTTCAAATATGATAAGCCTCTATAATTTTCTCTCATCATTGGCATTCTAAAATATTTCATCAAGCCTAGGTTCCTAACCTTTTTATAATTGTTTTCGTATTTGAATTCTCAAATGTTGAATAATTAGTTTTTCCCAGGTCTTGTGCAACTATAAAAGTTTGCACCTCGTCAAAAATGTTAATAATCATAATTCCATTGTCAACTTTAATTTCAATTACCAAAGTCTAAATCTAATGGCTCATAAAGAGGACGATCAACGGTTGGCCTTATCGTGGCCCCTCCAAGAGTTGCATGGAGAATAAAGTAAGGGAGGTCACTATCCATTTGGTGGTTTATTCAATGGCACATGTGGAAATCAAAGGAAGGAGTGATTCCCCTCCCTCGGTGGTTTTCAAAACTATATAGGGCCCTTGTAATGACTATTGAAATAACAAGCCATTTTTATTTCTTGGAAACTCCCAGGTAACACCATCATCCAAATGTCAAGTAAATAGCTCATGGTCAAACACGTTTTTGTTTGTAGGTGCTAAAAAGAATAGACAAGTTACGCAACAGAGGGAAAAGTATGTTGAAGAGGCAACCAATGTTTTCTATCATTATACATATGAAGGAAGTGTAGATATTGATTATGTATCAGATCCAGAAATGAAGAATTATATTTTGGCTTAGATAAATCATTTTAGATAGACTCGCAGATAGCTCTTCTTCAAGACTATTACAATTTGGTGGCTATACTCTTGTTTAGAATTCAAAACATCTCTTTGAAATCTTTGGTTTCCAAACCCAGCATGCACTTGTGGGGCTTCTCATTTTCCAACAATGCATATTCATCATCTCATGAGCTTTGATCTCAATCTTGTCAATCAGGCATTTGAGTTCCATGCCAACGGTTTTGTAAAAAATTTTGGCTATGGTACTCCTCTCCGAGTAGGACTTATTAAGTTGCAAGGGGGGAATTTATCGGCTATGAATATTGATACTTGGTATTCATCATATCATTATAAATCTTACCCTCCTCTTGTAGAGAGGCTTACAGCACTTGACAAATCCGATGAAAAACAAGATTAGGATTTGTTTGTGGGGTTTCAGGTATATCCTCTTAGTTCCTCAATATATACAAGCATTTATTCCATATTTGGAGATCGAAATGCCTTGTTGCAGTCGATATTGCCCAATAAAATAAAGTTGTTCGATGACTGAAATGTTGCTTCACAAGCAATGAGGGTATTTTATAGTTGGTTGTTTTAGTGACAGATGCATAAATTCATTGGTGCATGCCCTTACATACTCTGTAATAACAATGAATGTTTCAATTTGCATAAAACACTAGCTGATGGAATACCTCTTAAATTATATCAATTCCAAGGCCGCCTATTAGTTGGAATTGGACAGGTGTTGAGAATATATGACTTGGGGAAAAGGAAATTATTGAGAAAATGTGAAAATAAGCTCTTTCCTAATACGATTGTGTTGATTCACACTTATGGTGATTGTGTTTATTTTGGAGATATTCAAGAGTCATATCGGTATGTGAAGTATTGGTGCGATGAGAACCAGCTGTATATTTTCGCAGATGATGGTGTTCCTCATTGGTTAAATTTTTCAAAATATATAGACTTTTGACACTATGGTAGGTTCAAATAAGTTTGGAAATGTTTACTTTGTTTGCTTACCACAAGATGTTTAGAGGAGATTGAAAATGATGGTAAGTCGAATGGAGCACCCAATAAAGTTGAATAAATAATACAACTTCATATAGGGGATGTAGTAATAATTTTATAGAAGGTTTTAGCACATATAATTTGCACTAGAAATTTGATTATTTTTACGGTCTATTTTTGCAGCACTGTGAATTATGAGATTCTGCAACGCCAGCTTCGTCAAGCACCAAGTTTCAAGATTTTTTATGAAGCAAGAGCACTTGATCCTACATATGAGTCCAATAACGCAATATTCATTCATTCCCATCATTACCTTTTTGTCATGCTAAAGGATTTCAAATCAATCCTAGCTCGAGGTTGCAAAAACAGGCATTTTCAGACAGGCGCTACGGAAATTGTTGCAAAAACTTTGTTCTAGGACTGTTGAACTGGTATTTTTGACTAGTTGACTTCCAGGAGGATTTCCAGGTGAACCAAGATGAATTTTCAAAATTCAAAGGAGGTTATTGTCAATCACGGACCCAAGAACATTAAAAATTTTCATTGTTCACACATGTGTCACGGATTGGGAGATTCAAAGGAATCTTTGAGCCATATTTTTTCAGTTTTCATGATTTCTTGTTTGAGACATGTTTTTGCGACACGTATTCCGGACAACTGGAGATGAATTTCAAGAACCGGAGAGAGGTTTTTATTTAGAATGATCTTATATACAAAATCCATTATCATATTTTACACAGCTATTATAGTTTGAGAATTACAAGTGGCATTTTGAAGCCTATTTTTCATAATTTCGCCTCCTGAAAAGCAGGAAATCAGTTAAAACATGTCATTTTTTGTTTGTAATTGTTTCTATTTTGGGAAAGAGGATGGAATTCGAATTGTAATGCTATCATCCCTATATAGGCTATAATATTGGCATTAGAAGTCATTAGAGAGGTTGTTCTGGGAGCTGCCTGGGCTCTGCTCAACTTTGGGAAGGGAAACCCCTGCAAATGTAATGAAGGCCATGTCTATTTCTTTGTGAGATTAATACAACAAGCATGTTTATGGCCTGAGACTCAACCCTTCATATTTAAGTCACAAACCCACTTTGGGTTAAGTTTCCTAAGTCAACTTTATGTCTCTAATTCACCCCTTTGTGAATTAATAGTCATTTTAGGCCAAAATGACTAAATTTCACTTTAGACAAAGTCAAAGTGAAATTAGACAAAAGTACAAGGTACAAAGTGTAATGTCCTTCCCTCATGTGCTAAGGAGGTCATAATCACATGGGGAACACCTCTCAAGGTACAAAACTCAACAAGAATTTATTAGGGAGGTTGTTCTGGGAGCTGCCTGGGCTCTGCTCAACTTTGGGAAGGGAAACCCCTACAAATGTAATGAAGGCCATGTCTATTTATTTGTGAGATTAATACAGCAAGCATGTTTATGGCTTGAGACTCATCATGGTGCTTATGTTCAACCTGTCTCTTCCCTGTTTTATTTGTTATCTTACAACAGTTTTCTAAGAGTAGTGTGACTCGAATTCATCCTTGTTTGGTGCTCCTTTCACCATAGAATATGTTTGTTGTGTGTTTATGATTCTTTGTTCCATAATTCATCCATTGCTAGATGCACTGCTTCAACTATCAAATTTATGTGTTTATTCTTCTGCAACTTCATATAGAGATGCATCCATTATTAGGTGCCTCTTATGTAGTTGAAGTTGTTAATATGTTCAATGGTTTTCCTCACAGAATTCATCCATCGTTGGGTGATCTGTTAGGTAGCCATCCTCTTGTTTCATTCCTCTAAAAGTTGTCATGAGAGACTCATCCTCTGCTATATGCCTCTCATTACAGTGGGCTTCCTCCTCTCTCTGACTGTCATTTTATTACCTCAACTTGTTGAACATGGTGCCTACTTTTCCTCAGTTTTACAGGGATGCTTTCAGTCTATGTTAAGTTGTAAACCATTGAGATTTTTTCCCTGACTCCATTGCCCAATGGTTCTGCTCCATTTCTTGTCCTCTCAACCACCAACCTTTATAAAAACAAAAATTCTCTTATAAGAAATCTAACCTTCTGAGTGTTATTGTTGAATATCCTCGAGTGTGAAAGCCTTTTGGCTATTGAGAGAGCCCTCTCTGATTGTATAAGGTCATAATATAGTCTAAAGTAGGTTGAAATGGTTACCTTTGGGATTTCCTACACAACCATATGAAAATTACATAGTGATAACATCTTGGAATCGTTGTCGGGGACGAGTTGAAAATTTTCCTTGGGAGGAACAACAATGGATCAAATCCAATTCTTGATGGTTAACAAGGATTGGAGATAGAAAATACTACAACTTTCACCTAGCGATTCCACTCCACGAAGAATCAGGATGTCAAAGGCTATGGAGGCTATCTTGGCAAGGAGATTTGCTCCACTGAACTTTTCATCCATCTCTGGTTTTCCAAATCCAGTACCTCATCTATCAGAATGGGGGGATTTACTACATGTCTTCGGAGAAGAAAAGGATGATGATCATGTTCAGTATCTCATTGATTTTCATCAATGCATGGAGCAGTTGAACTTGCATCAGGAGGATGTCTTAATGAAAATGTTTATGTTCTCCCTGAAGGATGATGCTAGAGACTTGTACTTTTCTCTCCCTGTTGCAAGCATATCCACCTTGAGAGAATTCCATGTTGCTTTCAATTTGCACTGTAAAAGGTATTACTCCTCTGAGCTTATTTTTCATGATTGTTGTGAGGAATATGAGAAAAGTGTTCAAGTTGCATTAAGTTGCTCTCTCGACTGTGAAGTTGAAGAAGATAACCTAGTCAAGGAAATTAGTGAAGGATCAACGCTTTATTCTTCTTGTTCCTCTGTACTAGATGCAGATTTAAATGATAGTTCTGATCATAAAAATACAGTAGACATTTCTCATGACTATGAAGCTGAGATAAATGATAAGTTAGTTAAAAAAACTAGGGAAGATTCCTCTTTGTTTTTTCCTAGCTTTTCAGAATTGAAGGCAGATTTGGTTTGTTGCTCTTATGAAGAAAATGCAGAGGATTTTTTTGTTCTTGAAACAGATGTCTTTAGTAGCCCTACTTATGATGAAGAAGTTGTTTCAAATAATGACCAAGAACAACCTATTTTTGATGAATATCCTAGCGAAGATGATGATGAGCATAATTTTTTCATAGCTTCTCTGGGACCTCTTAGCATGGTTCTTGTATATGATAATTATGAATATGATCCTTGGGAGAGCCATGGAGGAGAAAAGGAAGAGCTAAATGTGCAACTTATCTCATGTCCATCACTTATAAATGAGCATATATCACATGGGATTAACAAGCCTGCATCAGTCCTTTATCCACATGTACATGTTGAGAACATCAAACAACATGTGAGCAATGATGAAATAAAGCAGGTAACTTTTTACTAGTTTAACATGCCTTATCATAAATTTTATGACCTTGTGGGGTTATATATGGAGTTGAAATTTCCAAAATCATTGGAGCCTGCAAATTTAATCATATTATCATCATTTGGAGGTATTGTCAGTGTTCCAAAACATGTATTCAGTCTGTTGTCATATGTCCCTTACCTTTTACTGATCAACTGCAGAGAAGAAAAGAATGTTATCAAATAGTTTGAGTGGATATGGTGGAAGTTTGTTTTCATCTGAGCAAATTGTAAAAGTCAGTTAGAGTAGGGTCTTGTATATAAATAAACTCGTGTGCAAGTAGTTCAACTTTTAGTTTTCTTTTAGTATTTGAATAAGACTCCACCAGACCAATGGATAAGGCATTGAAACTGCATGTTCTTGGAGCCTCACAGGGAGGTCTCCATCCCCTGTGGAGCCAGATGTTAGCACATAGAATTTGCACTAGAAATTTGGTTATTTTTACGGTCTATTTTTGCAACACTGTGAATAAGGAGATTCTGCAGTGTCAGCTTCCTCAAGCACCAAATTTCAACTTTTTTTATGAAGCAAGAGCACTTGATCCTACATATGAGTCCAATAATGCAATATTCATCCATTCCCATCATTACCTTTTTTTCATGCTAAAGGATTTCAAATTGCTCCTAGCTCGGCGCTGCAAAAACTGGCATTTTCAGACATGCGCTACGAAAATTGTTGCGAAATGTGTTGCAAAAACTTTGTTCTAGGACTGTTGAACTGGTATTTTTGACTAGTTGACTTCCAGGAGGATTTATGGGTGAACCGAGATGAATTTTAAAAATTCAAAGGAGGTTATTGTCAAGCACGGACCCAAGAACATTAACCTTTTTTTTTCACACAGGTGTCACGGATTGGGAGATTCAAAGGAATCTTTGAGCCCTATTTTTCAGTTTTCATGATTTTTTGTTTGAGATATGTATTTCGGCCAGATCAAGATGAGTTTCAAGAAACCGAGAGAGGTTTTTCTTTAGAACGAGCTTATCTACAAAAACCATTCTCATATTTTACACGGCTATTAGATTTTGAGAATTACAAGTGGTGTGTTGAAGCCTATTTTTCATAATTTCGCCTCCTGAAAAGCAGGAAATCAGGTAAAACGTGTCATTTTTTGTTTGTAATTGTTTCTATTTTGGGAAAGAGAATGGAATTTGAATTGTAATGCTATCATCCCTATCTAGGCTATAATATAGGAATTAGAAGTCATTAGGTAGGTTGTTCTGGGAGCTGCCTGAGCTCTGCTCAACTTTGGGAAGGGAAACCCCTGCAAATGTAATGAAGGCCATGTCTATTTCTTTGTCAGATTAATACAACAAGCTTGTTTATGGCCTGAGATTCATCATGGTGCTTATGTTCAGCCTGTCTCTTCCCTGTTTTATTTGTTATCTTACAACATTTTTCTAAGAGCAATGTGACTGGAATTCATCCGTGTTTGGTGCTCCTTTCACCATAGAATATGCTTGTTGTGTGTTTCTGATTCTCTATTCCAGAATTCATCCATTGCTAGATGTTGTGCTTCAGCTATTAGATTTATGTTTTTATTCTTCTGCAACTTCATATAGAGATTCATCCATTATTAGGTGCCTCTTATGTAGTTGAAGTTGTTAATATGTTCAATGGTTTTCCTCACAAAATTCATCCATCTTTGGGTGTTATGTTAGGTATCCATCCCCATGTTTCATTCATCAAAAAATTGCGATGAGAGATTCATCCTTTGCTAGATGCCTCTCATTACAGTGGGCTTCCTCATCTCTCTAACTGTCATTTTATTACCTCAACTTGTTGAACATGGTGCCTACTTTGCCTCAGTTTTATAGGGAGGATTTCAATCTGTGTTAAGTTGTAAACCATTGAGATTCTTTCCCTGACTCCATTGCCCAATGGTTATGCTCCCTTTCCTATCCTCTCAACCACCAACCTTTATAAAAACAAAATTTATCTTATCTGAAATCTGACCTTCTAAGTGTTATTGTTGAATATCCTCGAGTATGAAATCCTTTTGGCTATTGAGAGAGCCCTCTCTGGTTGTATAAGGTCAGAATACAGTCTAAAGTAGCTTGAAATGGTTACCTTTGGGATTTCCTACACAACCATAGGAAAATTACATAATGATAACAGAAGGTATCATTTATGGGACAATGATGGGAAGTATTGGGGCATTACTTCCATTTACCTCGAGAGAGGATGTTGACTTCTTCTCACACCTGGAGATGCATTTGAGGCAGGAGCAACCTCCTTTGTGCGGAAAATATCACATGGGTTATAGATCATATTATTTTTTAATGAAGGATGTGATTGATGGTGATATTTGTGTGTAGTTTCCCATCCCGCCACCTGATTTGCAGTGTAATATTGCAGATGAACTTGATCGCACACCTGGTGAAATATTGAAGAAACTATAAGACATCAAGAATAAGATAATCTAATTGAAATAGTGTTCACATCTGAGAGGCAATTTAATGGGATTGTTGATATTTACAAGAAGACATTGAAATATGATGGAAACAAGTGACAACAAGAGAATATTTGAGAATTAATAATAATAATAAAAATAGAATTCATATATTTTTGTCAAAAAAAGATAACACATGACCCCAGGTGTCGATTCTTATTTAAATTCTCAACTCCAATATTATTTTTAGTAAAATGAATCAATTTGATCCAGATTTGAAAGCAGGATATCAACATTCAATCAAAACAGGTCCAATTTTCCAATCAACAGTTGAGTATGTGAAAGATTATAAAAGAAGCAGATGAAGAGTCAAGGACGGGAAGGGGAAATCTTCTTTTGGCAGAGGAGGTTGTTAGTTATTGGAATTCAAAAAACCTAAATGGTTTTTTGTATTGTAAATCTCTGACCATAGATCTTTTTTAAGGATTTGTGCCTTATTGTTTCTGAGCATCGTTTTCCTTATGTTTATTGTATTGAGCTTATTAATTTAATCAAATTTGTTCTTGTTCCAATGTAATTTGATTTATAGTAGTGACAATTTGGTTTTCTCCGGTGTCTAATGAATGTATTTCTTTTAATGGTGAAAAGATTTCATTGGTAATGACCTTCTCTCATTATGTTATATTTTCAATGTTGCTGGAAAATTGCATTTTTGAATATTCCATTTATGTACTCATTCTTTAAAGTACACACATTTTAATGCGCATTTTACATGTTGGATTCATAATCTTTATTCCCATCTCACTTTCTTCATCTCGGATTTACTAAGATTGTGGTGCTCTTTGTTAGGTCTGAGTTTCAAATGTCTTCTCATGTTCTTTCACCAAACATTATCATATTTGTGCTCAAGTCATTGAGACTCCATGCCCACTAGAAAGGCCTCTGAATTCATGAATATTTGCAATTCATTTAAACCTCAATTTCTCTCGCAGTTTGATTTTCTTTAAACCATTTTTAAAACCCATTCCTGCTCATTCATGAAACCTAGTCAAGTCATCTTTTTTTGAAGTATTCATAAGCTACTGCTCAATGACAGTGGGTAGTTGGCTTTGTTTTAAGCATTGAGGGAACCCCCTTTTATTCAAGGGCCAACTTGGATCTAAAGTTAGTTCAAGATTCCTTGGCATGGTTTCTAAACAGCCAGGAACCATCTCAAGTTACAACATCTTTTTGGCGTCGTTATCGAGAACAAAGGTTCGAGATATTTTCCCCAAGGTTTATGAAGATCAGATCTAGTGCTTGAAAGTGAACAAGGATCAGACACAGGTTGTGTGTTTATTCACCCAATGAATCAACTATGATTTCATTGGCGACTCCATTGTGTTTCAATGTCAAGTTCATTTGCTACTAAAATAGCTGCAAGGTATGCTCCAGTTAATTTTTCATATGTTCCTAGTTTTCCTAATCCCATGCCTAGTACAGAAGGACTGGGAAGATTATCTTCCAAGATTTAGAGAAGATGATGGTGATTTCCCTGGAAAACACTTTATAGATTTTCATGAGTGCATGTACTAGCTAGGTATTCATCATGAAGATGTTCTCATGAAAATGTTTATGATCTCTTTGGATGGTGATGCCCAAAAATGGTATAAATATTTACATGTTGCTTGTATTGCTTCTCTAAACGATTTTCATATACTATTTCATTCTCATTGCAAAAGATTTTGTCCACTTGTGCTTCTCTATGAATATTGTTGCAATGGAGAATCGAAACAATCGGTACCTAAATAAAATCATAAAGGATTTATTGATGAAGAATGTGATCAAGAGTTGGAAGAGAAAATTTATCATATCTATGAGAATGAAAGAGATATTTATGCAGGATTGTATGAAGAAGCATCTTTGAACAGTTCTGATATGAATGCACTTGAAAGTTTTCAAGAAGATACAGTTATTTTTCCTTCATTGGAGAATAAAAATCAAGATCCTATTAAACATATTGATGTCTTTGTGCCTAAGGAAGATCATCAACACCCTTTTGAAGAAGAGAAAACACCATCTTTAGAAATTTCCAGCAGTCAAGTCAGAGTGTCTATGTGTGAAACCTATAAAGGTATCGAATAAGATTTTAAAAAGAAAATTAAAATTGAAGTTTTAACATGAATTAAAGGCCAGTTTTATTTGAGCATATGCTTGATATAGATTGATGTGAAGGATTCTTTGTTCAATAATTCTTTCAGGACAAACAAGAGCATTACTTTTGTGTGATTAAAGATAATGATACAGAACAAATTCTTGCATTAATATCTTCGGAAATTTACACCAGTCGACAACTCTTTGGTAAGAATGAGGAGTCTAATGAAAATATTCATATGAATGCATTGTTGTCACTTGTTCGTAAGAATAGAAAGATTAATTATCTTGAACAAAAAGTTACGGAAGAAGTGCAGGTGGAAGAATCTTACTTCATCAAGAAAGCATATGGAATGCAGAAATAGCTCAATCCTTGGGAACAAAAAAAAGGCAATCCCTCATAGTCTTCATGATCATGTAGCAGCATTTTTAGAAGTTTTAGTCAGCTTAAATTTTGCAACATTTCTTCACACTGAGTATGAGTTACAGCGTCATGTTGAGTTGCAGTTCTACACATTGGCATTTATTTTAATGACCAAAAGTCTTCTTAGAGTTTGGTTATTCAATTTGATGCTTTTATGGTTGTACTGGCAGTATACTTTTACTCAACCAAAGTAGAGTTGATTAGAGTAGGAGGTCGGTGTGTATATATAAGCTTGCAGTTTGAGCATTATTTTTGTTTTTAGTTCAGCAACACTGCTTTATTTCAAGTTTGCAGAGCAGTTTTGGTTTCAGTTTGAAGTAGGGAAGTTTTTGGTTTGCTTCAGATCAGAATAAACATGGTTTCCATATCATAGAACATGGTTATAGGAATTGATTCTTGATTAGTTTTCATATTAGAGAAAATGGTTTTAGAGAAAGTACATGTATTTGCAAGGTCCATGAATTTAGAGGGTTGCAGATGGACAGAGGCAAGTTTTCAAGGAATGGATGAAGGAACATGGTTTACAGTTCTTTCGTTCCTCGTAGGGAGACACAATCCCGAGATGAAGCCTAATGTTGTAACATAAATTGAACCTATAAAAAAAAATTGGATGTTCCATAAAATTGGTTTATTTGTTCATTCTCTGAATTATTCTAGATCCCATATGACCTCTTCTTATTAGTTGTGTCCATTAATCCTCCTCCAAATTTTGTGTTAAAGTAATCACCCCCAAACCTTCAAATATGACAAGCCTCTATAATTTTCTCTCATCATTGGCATTCTCAAATTTAATTTCATAAATCCATTGTCAACTTTAATTTCAATTACCAAAGTCTAAATCTAATGGCTCATAAAGAGGATGGTCAACGTTTGGATTTATCCCCCCAGAGTTGCCCGGAGAATAAAGTAAGGGGGTTCACAGTCCATTTGGTGGTTTATTCAATGGCACACGTGGCAATCAAAGGAAGGAGTGTGGAGCCTCCCTCCTACGATGACTATTGAAATAACTAGCAGTTTTTTCTTTTCCCGCAAACTGCCCGGTAAAGCCATCATCCAAATGTCAAGTAAATAGCCTGTGGTCAAACACATTTTTGTTTGCAGGTGCTAAAAAGGATAGACAAGTTACACGACAGAGGGAAAATCCCACTAAAGAGGCAACCAATGTTTTCTATCAGTATACATATGAAGGAAGTGTAGATATTGATTATGTATCAGATCCGGAAATGAAGACTTCTATTTTGGCTCAGATAAATCATTTTGGATAGACTCCCAGATAGTCTTCCAGACTATTACAATTTGGTGGATATACTCTTGTTCGGAATTCAAAAGATCTCTTCGAAAGCTTTGGTTTCTAAACCCAACATGTACTTGTGGGGATTCTCATTTTCCAGCAAGACCTATTCGTCATCTCGTGAGATTTTCTCTCAATCTTGTCAATTGGGCATTTGAGTTCCAGGCCGACAGTTTTGTAAAAAATATTGGCCATGGTGCTCCTCTCCAAGAAGGACTTATTAAGTTGCATAAGGAAAATTTATCGGCTATGAATATTGATACTTGGTATTCAGCATATCATTACTCTCACCCTCCTCTTGTAGAGAGGCTTGCAGCACTTGACAGATCCGATGAAAAAGAGGAATAAGATTCATTTGTGGGGTTTCAGGTATATCCTATTAGTTCCTCAATATCTACAAGCATTTATTCCATATTTGGAGACCAGAATGCCTTGTTTTAGCCTATTTTGAGCAATAGCAAAACTTGCTCGATGACCAAAATGTTGCTTCACTAATAATGAGGGTGTTCTATAGTTGGTTTTTTTAGCGACAGATGTATAAATTCAGTGGTTCATGCCTTTACATATTCTGTAATAACAATGAATGTTTCAATTTTGCATAAAATACAAGTTGATGGATTGCCTCTTGGATTATATCAATTCCAAAGCCACCTATTAGTTGGAATTAGGCAGGTGTTGAGAATATATGACTTGGGAAAAAGGAAATTGCTGAGGAAATGTGAGAATAATCTATTTCTTAATACAATTGTGTATATTCACACTTATGGTGATCGTATTTATGTTGGAGATATTCAAGTGTCATTTCACTATGTGAAGTATCGACACGATGAGAACCAGTTGTATATTTTCGCAGATGATTGTGTTCCTCGTTGGTTAACTTGATCAAAACATATAGAATCTTGACACTATAGAAGAAATAGATAAGTTTGGAAATGTTTACTTTGTTCACTTACCACAAGAATTTTCATAGGAGAATGAAAATGATCCTACTGGTGGAAGAATTAGGTGGAACAGGGTGAGATGAATGCAGCACCAAATAAAGTTGAAGAAATAATACAATTTCATATAGGGGATGTAGTAAGAAATTTACAGAAGGTATCACTTATACCTGGTGGTGGTGAAGGTCTCATTTATGGGACAGTGATGGGAAGTATTGGGGCACTGCTGCCATTTACCTCAAGAGAGGATGTTGACTTCTTCTCACACCTGGAGATGCATTTGAGGCAGGACAAACCTCCTTTGGGCAACAGATATCACATGGGTTATAGATCATCTTATTTTCCAGTGAAGGATGTGATTGATGATGATATTTGTGAGCATTTTCCCATCCCTCCACCTGATCTGCAGCACAAGATTGCAAATGAACTTGATTGCACACCTGCTAAAATATTGAAGAAACTAGAAGACATCAGGAATAAGATAATCTAATTGAATTCTTGTTCACATCTGAGAGACAATTTAATGGGCTTGTTGATATTTACAAGAAGACATTGAAATCTGATGGAAAACACGTCGCAGGAAGAGAATATTGGAGAACTAATAACAACAAATAAAATTCCTATCTTTTTGTAAAAGAAAGATAACACATGAACCACGTTGTCAAGTCTTCTTTAACTTCTCAAATCCAAGATTATTTTTAGTAAAACAAATCAATCTGTTCCAGATTTGAAAGTAGAATATCAGCATTCAGTCAAAACAGAATTTTCCAAGCAGTAGTTGAGCATGTGAAAAATTATAAAAGAAGCAGATGAAGACTTAAGGACGGGAAGGGGAAGTATTATTTTGGCAGAGGAGGCTGGAATTTCTTAGAGGTCAGAAACCCGAGGGGTTTCTTGTATTGTAAATATCTGACCATAGATCTTTTTTAAGGATTTGTGCTTTATTGTTTATGAGCCTTGGTTTACTTATGTTTATTGTATTGAGCTTCTTAATTTAATCAAGCATGCTCTTGTTCGAATGTAATTTGATTTACAACAGTAACAATTTGGTTTTCTCCAGTTTCTAATGAATGTATTTTTTTTAATGGTCAAAAGATTTCATTGGTAATGAACTTCTCCCATTATGTTATATTTTCAATGTTGTTGACAAATTGCATTTTTGAATATTTCATTTATGGACTCATTCTTTAAAATGCCCAGATTTTACCTTCTCCCATTATGTTATATTTTCAATGTTGTTGACAAATTGCATTTTTTAATATTTCATTTATGGACTCGTTCTTTAAAATGCCCAGATTTTAATGTCGTTCATTTTACATGTTGGATTCATAATCTTTATGCTCGGCTCACTTTATTCACCTCGGATTTACCAAGATTGTGGTGCTCTCTCTTAGGTTTGAGTTTCAAATGTCTTCTCGCGTTCTTTCATCTATCTCATATTTGTGCTCAAGCCAATGAGACTCTATGCCCACTAGAAAGGCATTTGAATTCATGAATATTTGCAGTTCTTTTAAACCCTAGTTTCTCTCACCATTTGATTTTCTTTAAACTGTTTTTAAAACCCATTCCTACTTATTCATGAAACCTGGCCTAGTCATCTTTTGTTGAAGTATTCATAAGCTATTGCTCAGTGACAATGGGTAGTTGGATTTCTTTTAAACATTGAGGGAACCCCCTCGAATCCAAGGGCCAGCTTGGATCTAAAGTTAGTTCAGGATTACTTGGCATGGTTTCTAAACAGCCAAGAACCATTTCAAGTTACAACACTCTATATTGTGTTTCCCCACAACGAGAAAAAGGTTCTTTGGTTGTGAATGGTGTAGAGAGGTTGCCCAGATGTCACTGAGGAGCATAGAGATGAACCAAAGAGCCTATAATTTTCTCATTGCTGAATAATAAAAAGCCTAGTCGAAGCCAAAAGAATGTTGGTTTTTCCGTTTTGGTTTCCAGGGTAAATTTTGAGTTTATGTGTGATGGTTGTTGTGGTTTATATTTTTTTATGAATGGTAAATGATGTGCACCGTAATTTAATGATTGTCTTTGTATGTTTTAGAGACGAGAACTTCTTATATTAATATGATCATCGTGGGTCAGCAACCCAAACTAACAGCTCTTAAACTACAGGTGTACATTGATGTATGAGTTTTAAATCGAAGACCCTCCTTCTTGAGTCATTCCTATTTACTTGGGGGTTTCTAATTTGATTTTAAGAGTCATTGGGAACATTCTTGACTTTGCAAGGCATTTTCCTTTGCCCATAAATCAGGGACGGAGTATATTTAGAAATTTGGGGT
>SNQJ01S0009407.1:81223-92465 GCA_010110895.2 Picea sitchensis | reverse complement strand
AAAGATAACACATGAACCACGTTGTCAAGTCTTCTTTAACTTCTCAAATCCAAGATTATTTTTAGTAAAACAAATCAATCTGTTCCAGATTTGAAAGTAGAATATCAGCATTCAGTCAAAACAGATACAATTTTCCAAGCAGCAGTTGAGCATGTGAAAGATTATAAAAGAAGCAGATGAAGACTTAAGGACGGGAAGGGGAAGTATTATTTTGGCAGAGGAGACTGGAATTTCTTAGAGGTCAGAAACCCGAGAGGTTTCTTGTATTATAAATATCTGACCATAGATTTTTTTAAGGATTTGTGCTTTATTGTTTATGAGCCTTGATTTATTTATGTTTATTGTATTGAGCTTCTTAATTTAATCAAACATGCTCTTGTTCGAATGTAATTTGATTTACAACAGTAACAATTTGGTTTTCTCCAGTTTCTAATGAATGTATTTCTTTTAATGCTCAAAAGATTTCATTGGTAATGACCTTCTCCCGTTATGTTATATTTTCAATGTTGTTGACAAATTGCATTTTTGAATATTTCATTTATGGACTCATTCTTTAAAATGCCCAGATTTTACCTTCTCCCATCATGTTATATTTTCAATGTTGTTGACAAATTGCATTTTTGAATATTTTATTTATGGACTCATTCTTTAAAATGCCCAGATTTTAATGGACTCATTCTTTAAAATGCCCAGATTTTAATGTTCATTTTACATGTTGGATTCATAATCTTTATGCTCGGCTCACTTTCTTCACCTCGGATTTACCAAGATTGTGGTGCTCTCTCTTAGGTTTGAGTTTCAAATGTCTTCTCGCGTTCTTTCATCATTCTCATATTTGTGCTCAAGCCAATGAGACTCTATGCCCACTAGAAAGGCATTTGAATTCATGAATATTTGCAATTCTTTTAAACCCTAGTTTCTCTCACCATTTGATTTTCTTTAAACTATTTTTAAAACCCATTCCTACTTATTCATGAAACCTGGCCTAGTCATCTTTTGTTGAAGTATTCATAAGCTATTGCTCAGTGACAGTGGGTAGTTGGATTTCTTTTAAACATTGAGGGAACCCCCTCTAATCCAAGGGCCAGCTTGGATCTAAAGTTAGTTCAGGATTCCTTGGCATGGTTTTTAAACAGCCAAGAACCATTTCAAGTTACAACATTCTATATTGTGTTTCCCCACAACGAGAAAAGGGTTCTTTGGTTGTGAATCGTGTAGAGAGGTTGCCCAGATGTCACTGAGGAGCATAGAGATGAACCAAAGAGCCTATAATTTTCTCATTGTTGAATAATAAAGAGCCTGGTCAAAGCCAAAAGAATGTTGGTTTTCCCGTTTTGGTTTCCAGGGTAAATTTTGAGTTTATGTATGATGGTTGTTGTGGTTTATATTTTTTTATGAATGGTAAATGATGTGCACCGTAATTTAATGATTGTTTTTGTATGTTTTAGCGACAAGAACTTCTTGGCGTTTGGGTTGGGCTCGTTTTATATTAATATGATCATCATGGGTCAGCAACCCAAACTAACAGCTCTTAAACTACACGTGTACATTGATGTATGAGTTTTAAATTGAAGACCCTCCTTCCTGAGTCATTCCTATTTACTTGGGGGTTTCTAATTTGATTTTAAGAGTCATTGGGAACATTCTTGACTTTGCAAGGCATTTTCCTTTGCCCATAAATTAGGGATGGAGTATATTTAGAAATTTGGGGTTGTGTGGGAATTTATTAGCTACCCATGGACCATATACATGTTTTTGCCAATTCACCCACTATCAATTTCGCCCCATACATTTTTTTCTGTTAATGATTGTTGCAATTGACTTCCATACATTTTTAAGCACCGTGGATTACTAAAAGTCATCCCAAAACATTTTCCTACGCAGTTGATTGTTGAATCCACCCTTTAACTAATTGTTTTACCTACAGGTTGACCCATTCCTACTGGGATTTTCCTTTGGTCGATTTCCTTTCTTCATTCTACTGACACTCATTCTCAGTCAACCCAATCTGCCCACACTTCGACCTGGTTTCCTTTTGGTAGGTTTGGCTCCCTTGGTCGACCCGACTTGGTCGACTTGCCTTGCCTCTGACTCGACTTTCCTCTCTTTCTAACTCACTTTTACGACTCATTTTTCCAACTTGACTTCCTGGTCGTCGACTTCATTCGTACTTGGGCCGACTTGAATTGTGGATTGGTTGGTTGAGTCTTTTCCCATCATCTAAACATCTAAGGTAATATTTGTTTTACATATATTTTCATGTTGGTGAAATGGTGAGGTTGTAAGCCTCTCGTTTACTGGTGCTCTCTCTTAGGTTTGAGTTTCAAATGTCTTCTCGCGTTCTTTCACCTATCATTCTCATATTTGTGCTCAAGCCAATGAGACTCTATGCCCACTAGAAAGGCATTTCAATTCATGAATATTTGCAGTTCTTTTAAACCCTAGTTTCTCTCACCATTTGATTTTCTTTAAACTATTTTTAAAACCCATTCCTACTTATTCATAAAACCTGGCCTAGTCATCTTTTGTTTAAGTATTCATAAGCGATTGCTCAGTGATAGTGGGTAGTTGGATTTCTTTTAAACATTGAGGGAACCCCCTCTAATCCAAGGGCCAGCTTGGATCTAAAGTTAGTTCAGGAATTGTTGGCATGGTTTCTAAACAGCCAAGAGCCATTTCAAGTTACAACACTCTATATTGTGTTTCCCCACAACGAGAAAAGGGTTCTTTGGTTGTGAATGGTGTAGAGAGGTTGCCCAGATGTCACTGAGGAGCATAGAGATGAACCAAAGAGCCTATAATTTTCTCATTGTTGAATAATAAAGAGCCTAGTCGAAGCCAAAAGAATGTTGGTTTTCCCGTTTTGGTTTCCAGGGTAAATTTTGAGTTTATGTGTGATGGTTGTTATGGTTTATATTTTTTTATGAATGGTAAGTGATGTGCATCGTAATTTAATGATTGTTTTTGTATGTTTTAGCGACGAGAACTTCTTGGCGTTTGGGTTGAGCTCGTTTTATATTAATATGATCATTGTGGGTCAGCAACCCAAACTAACAGCTCTTAAACTACACGTGTACATTGATGTATGAGTTTTAAATCGAAGACCCTCCTTCCTGAGTCATTCCTATTTACTTGGGGGTTTCTAATTTGATTTTAAGAGTCATTGGGAACATTCTTGACTTTGCAAGGCATTTTCCTTTGCCCATAAATCAGGGACGGAGTATATTTAGAAATTTGGGGTTGTGTGGGAATTTATTAGCTACCCATAGACCATATACATGTTTTTGCCAATTCACCCACTATCGATTTCGCCCCATACATTTTTTTCTGTTAATGATTGTTGCAATCGACTTCCATACATTTTTAAGCACCGTGGATTACTAAAAGTCGTCCCAAAACATTTTCCTACGCAGTTGGTTGTCGAATCCACCCTTTAACTAATTGTTTTACCCACAGGTCGACCCATTCCTACTGGGATTTTCCTTTGGTCGACTTCCTTTCTTCATTCTACTGACACTCATTCTTAGTCAACCCAATCCGCCCACACTTCGACCTGGTTTCCTTTTGGTAGGTTTGGCTCCCTTGGTCAACTTGCCTTGCCTCTGACTCAACTTTCCTCTCTTTCTAACTCACTTTTACGACTCATTTTTCC
The DNA here is from genome assembly GCA_010110895.2 of Picea sitchensis. Taxonomy (NCBI): domain Eukaryota; kingdom Viridiplantae; phylum Streptophyta; class Pinopsida; order Pinales; family Pinaceae; genus Picea; species Picea sitchensis. Next base: position 88,813 of record SNQJ01S0009407.1, on the reverse strand, counting down.
AACTCGACTTCCTAGTCGTCAACTTCATTCGTACTTGGGCCGACTTGAATTGTGCATTTGTTGGTTGAGTCTTTTCCCATCATCTAAACATCTAAGGTAATATTTGTTTTACAGATATTTTCATGTTGGTGAAATGGTGAGGCTATAAGCCTCTCATTTACTGATCAAAAATATCAAATACATCATGTTACAAGTTGCTACTATATAAACCCTACATGGCTATAAAAAAGATAGCATATGCAATGTTCTAGGTATAAAATGGGATATTTACAAGTCATATAGTCATGAAAATGTCAAAATAAAATAAGCAAAATGACATATTTTTTAAGTTCATATGAAGGTAAACTACAAACATTGTAACCATATGAATGAGGGCATAAATAGACTAAAAAACCAACTAGAACAAGTCCCGTGGAAAGATGGCATAGTTTGTGACCATTTCCCTAAAGAAGTTACAGTGCAACTACTATTGGATTTCAAAACCATCTAAGCAAATCAAAGAAAGCCATGATGAAATTTGAAATTGCAATAGCAGGCAGAAGTTTTGAAATGCTCCCTATAGGTAGTTAATTATCAAATGTTGCTAGTCCAACCATAACTGCTCTTTTTTTCATTCCTCACGGGATCCCTAGGGATCAGTTATCCTCGGAGAGTTCTAATTAAAAGAAAAGAAAAGACGAGATACCATAGTGAGAAGGTTTTGGTACAATGATAACATCCCATTTAACCTCATAAACTCATTATTTTCAACCCATGGTTGATGTTATTACAATCATTGACCCTGCATACAAATCCCCCTCTTATCATGCAATTATAGGAAAAGGGTTAACAAATCCCTCTCTTATAATGCAATCATAGGAAAAGGGTTAACTGGAGAGTCACTCCCTGTCAAGAAACCACTACAAGACCTTAAAAGTTCATGGAAGAGTACAAAAGAATACCTACAATTTCATGGAAGAGTACAAAAGAATACCTACTACACCATATGTGAGATGGGTGGACAGACACGAGGATTCCAAATTTCTATGCCGTGCCCTAAAGAAACCGTGTTCCTTGAAATCCATTCGTGCATTATAACATGTCAAAGATGCAAATTTGTTATACTCATATTTGGTGGAGGTTGTTGAAGAAAATGGGATAAATTATGTTGGGCACATAATCACAGTTAACGCTACAAATTATATGCCCACTAGAAACACTCCTATGTGAGAAATATCCTACTGTTTTTTTGGGCCTTCTATGTTCTATATATCTCTTATTTTGGAGGGCACGGGTAAGTTGGATGTAGTGCAAGAAATTGTTAGTGAAATATGCAAAGAAATCATTGAACACATATACCAGCATGCTTGGGTGTTGGGCCTTTAGACGGTTCACAAATGATGAACTCATTAACTCAATGATCACAGAATTTGCAACAAACTTTATTATAACTGTCTAAAGGCAGTGTATATTGTAATTGTTTTTAGTTAAATAGTATTGATTTTCAATTAATTGTCTAATATTACATAAGGATCTCAAAAGTTTGTTAATTTTTTTTTATTAATTTTAATTTTTACATACATAAAAATACTTGTATTAATTTACAAAATTTGAAATATCTAATTTTCTATTGATAGAGTACAATGAAATGATTATGTTTATGTGGTTTTAACAAAATTGTCAGATTAAAATAATGAAATTTAAAATTTAAAAAAAAAAAAAAATCTATAAAAATTACACATGATCATCTTTAACTTGTAATTTAATGTCATTATACTTATTTATTCAATAGAAAATACATCAGTGTACCTGTTTATTTAATAAAAAATATAGCATTGCATTGTACATATTTATACATCTTATAAAAGACATAAATTGCATAAACATGGGTGAAAGTGCTTCATCCATCATCATGTCTTCCATTAAACCACACCTTATTCTGGGTCTCAGAGGCTTTGACAGTCTGCGTTAATGCAAACTATTCCTAATAGATATTGTGATAGCTGGTTGTGTTGACCGTCACACGATACTTCCATACATGTATGATATGCACGTCTTGTTTTCTGCGCAATGACCAACAAGAAAATAAACCTTCATCATCTAGATTTTGGTGGTGTTTCCTCCTTTTTTGGTGCTATATAGGAAGTTAAAAAATAATATTATATAACTTTCACACTTTGTTACTTCAAAGTCTAGAGGAACACGTGTTTTAGTTTGGTTATACTTTAGAGTCTTATAGATATGATTAATATGCCAATTTTTTATTTATGAATTTATTTATTTTAAAAACTTTTTTAAAACTTCAATTTACACTTGTGACATTGTTAATAATTACTATTATTACTTTAATTTTATTTTTAAGATATACACAAGTAAAACATTATCATTAGTGTCATAATTATTTTAACTTTTCAGTTTGTATTACATACAACTATTATATATTTTAGAGGTAGGTATGAGCAATTTTGTTGCTAATTTCACATGTTTCACAACGACGTCTTTTGCTCAAGTACATTGCATTGACACTTGTATGTTAGTCATAAATAACTAAATTAGAAAGTCCGTACAAAATTGGATGCAATGATTGTTTCAGGTCGATGTTTAAAGATGAATTATGGGAGTTTGCATTGACGTTAATAGCATCACTAAGCCTCTTTTAAAAGTGTTGAGAATCATGGATGGATGAAAGCCACCATTGACATACATCTCTAAGGCTATGAAAAGGGCCAAAAAGATAGCATACCTTCATATAAGGGGTATGAAGCTAAGTATGTTTTGTTATCGTACAAGTTGTAGGGTAGGCAAAGCTAGACCCAACCACCAATTGGCGACAACTAGGAGGGAACCTACCTATTGTCACCTTAGGCAGGTGTCCACGTCACTTTAGAGGTAAGGTATTCACCTCAAGGGGGGAATCCCAGTGACCCTATGGAGAAATGAGATGGAAAATGGTAAGTATGAATGGATGTCCCTAGAGGTCAATTTTAAATGGTATGAAGAGCTTGGAAAGAGTCTTGAGAAGTTTCAAGGGTTGTCAAATGAGTTGAGTAACCTGCCAAGTGTGAATACCTACACGAGACATAGAGAAAACCAAGCATATAATATAATGTGTTAGTTGGACAAGTAACTTGTTGTCCCTAATTTCAGCAAAAGTAAATGATATATATCATCTCAATAAATATAACAAACGTTGCAATATAAGTGTTAAATGTATGACAAATAAACAAGAAACAAAGATAGTGAAAGCTAGCTCAACTCACCAATGATTAAGCAATAACTTTTGAACAAAAAGCAAGGTTGAAAACAAAAGGTTATTTCAGTGATATTATCAACCTTATCGATATAGCAAACCAAGCTTGACAGCAGAAAAATCATCCACTTAAACCAACTAGTTAAATAAGTGAGCTAGGGTTAGTAGAGACTTAGGGCAAAATTATAGTTAAATCCTAGGGTTAGTCTAGAAGTTATTAGGGGTTAGAGGGTTAGTTTTTTGCAGCCCTAATAGTTGTGGGTTAGTTTTGTAACAACAACAAAAGTTTGTGGTTGAAATGGAACGCCTCAATGAGGCAAGAGAGTCAAAGGCTCAAAGAACATTTTCCTAAAGAGACAATCTTAAAACTTGAAAATTTCATGTTTACCAAGGCAACAATTTATTTCTCCAATGCAACAAGTAAATGACTAATGCCTTCAATAATTGGGTTAATAGAGTTAAGCAAATAAAGAGTTAGAGATACTACCTCCTTGGGGGTGTAAATCCTTGTACTCCCCAAGGCAAGTATCTCTAGCTAGGGTTTAAGCTAAGAGGGTGTATGCCCTTATACTTCTCTTATCAAACCCTTCTTAAATAAACATATAAAAACAAAATAATGGAGACTATGGTGGGGGTGTATGCCCTTATACTTCCCACCTAGCTCTAGCAAATTAACCTTGACTTGAATAACAAATGATAACACAATGTAAAAAGTTTATCAATTCAAAGAAAAACGCTAAGACAAACCACCACAAAAGCTAGAGAAAAGCATTGCAAGGCTAGCGCATCACTTCCATCAACCAATAATCCAAGAGGTAGCCATAAACAAGAGCACAAGAGAGATAACTAGCCAAAGAGAGCGAGAAATTCAGTCCAATACTTCTCCAAATGAGAGAGTTTTATGTTAAAATGAGATCTTATGATCTCTATTTATACAAAATGTCTCCAAAATATTTTGTCCACATAATTTTAGGGTAAACCATTAGACTAGGGGTCGACAACCTTAATCTTGCCCCTTTACACAAATAATATTAAACAATTCACTTAAAATTTACTTTTACACAAAAAGAAACCCTAACTTAAGGTGATGTCACCCCTTTAGTAGGCGTTTTGACACTAGGAGCAAGTCATTGGTGTTGGAGGAGTGTATATAGGCTTCCCAAAGCCACATGTCAATCATCCAAAGTCACTTCTTCATGGTCAAAGCCTCACTCTCCTCAAAATGTCATTGTGTCAATGAATAACAACCTCACCGCCAAACCCTTTCCCTCCTAGATGTCGTCATGCCTCAAAAAATGATGTTTTCCTTCTCCTAAGCAAAACGTTTGGCATGTGAGAGTTAGGTTATGTCGTCCACAATGTCTTCTAGGCCTTCGAAGTTTCATCTCTCTCATTCGGCATGCGAGCCCTTGGCATCCAACCTGTGGGCTTCAAGCCCCATGGAATCCCAAGCTAGGCTTGTTCCTAAAAAACTATCCACCAACTAGATCCTACAGAGACAAATAAGCACGCCCTCCAAGAATCTCAAGTCAAAATATCATGATGAGTAAATAAAATCAATAAATGAGCCACCTAAACATGTGCATCAAAGATTACCATGTCAAACAAGTAAGTGCTCAATGACATTATGTGACTTGCCAAGCTTGGATATGGGAGGGTTGACAAGGTGTCATATTGGGTAAACCTTTCCTAGGTCAAGGAGTGTTTCCCAAGTGATCCCCTTTCTAAGGCATGTAAAGTGGGTGAAGTGGTTAAGGGTCAAGACTCATTGAGCATGGGGTTCATGACATACAAGGGGTTGTAGTGTCTCATTCATGGGTGCCTTTGTATAGGGTGTGTGGCACCTTCGTTTGTAGTGCAATTTTTTCCAAGACCATCGTTTTGCCATTCTTTGTTTCTTTCATAATTTAAGGACAAGTTTAAGGCCATTGTCATGGCATGGTGTCCAGATAATGACAGTGTCACCCACAAATACCTATCGGAAATGAGACAGTTGGCTCGTGATGAGACCCCATTTCTCTCAGCCATGCAACTCAGAGTCATTACCCTGGATTGGTGACCAGATGATGGTAATGTCATACCACTAGATATCCATGATCATGATAGGTTGACTCGTAATGAGACCTCCTATCCTCCAACTAACCCTTTAAGCATTCATAATCATTATTCTTGTGGGTCCCCCTTTTCTCATAGATAATTGTTTCATTGCTTTCTAGGGTGATCTCTGGGCCATCTAGAAGGTTTATATATAGGCTTTTATCTTTTACCCAACAACAATCCTTGTATGCCTTCAGCCCCTTCTTCCCATAGAATGAGGGACAACCCCTTCTTGGGTCCATACACCCTAAAATCCCAAGAGATAAGGAAATGGAGGGGTTTAAGTGATGAAAAGTGGTAAGTATGATAGGGAACAGTACGATAGCTCTTCAAAGGAGTTCTTAGTAGCAAACCCATCCCGAGAAAAGACCAATTTATTGGGCACAATGTCAACCACCAAGGTGAAACAGGGCAAAAGGCATAATGTCCAAGAATATGTCATGAAATCTAAAGCAGACTAAGATACAACATACTCAAATGCCTCAAATATTGAAATGACACTCACCATAATACCTGACGTGTACCTCATGGAGCAAGGTCCATTGCCTTCTGGAAGCCAACAGGTGTGACGGATGCCATCCTGAAAGTCATGACCTGTGTGGTGGTGAGAAGGGTCTCCATCTGTGCAAGTGGACATTGTTGGTCATGAAGTCTCTCGACATTCTATATCTGCAACTTGAGGGCCTCAAAACATAATCTCCTTAGTTACCCCACAAAATGGAGATAACATATGGCTCCCACTTGGGAACATGTGCTCGTCGTAAAGTGCATGAGAACCACAACATATCCCGGTAGACTTGTGCCTGCCAAAACTCATATAAAAGCATCAGAGAATCTAGGGTGGTGCTATCACCCTTCATCCATATGCATGAAAACTAATCTAGAAAAGAAAATTTTAGCATTTTTTCAAAAATTTCTAAACTAAATATAAAATTAATATGCAAGTAGAGCAAAATGAAAATGAAATGCATCTAAACTAATATGAGCAATCAAGATGCAAATGCAGGGAATCAAAATGACCTACCTACTTACCTTAGGCCTTGGGGCCCTGAAAATCAGGTGATATGATGTCAGGTGAAACCATACAACCAGTGCAACCAGTTGATCATCCCATCAAAGTATCTCCCTATGTGCTTGATTATGTAAAACAACAAAGATAAGTGAAGCACAAAATGATCATGAGCATAAATAGATATATAATCAATCGTGAAATGAAACTCACAGAGATAGGTGGGAGGGAGAAAATCATGTTGGAAAGAATACCCGCAACCGTGATCATGCAAGGAATCCTGCCTAAAATGATAGCCACAAGCTCGATCAATCCATCTCTTAAAGGGGCTACTATATATAGACGAAGGCTCATCTTCATCCTCCTAAACATGATCGTTGCTTCCTGAAGACAGAGGAGATATGAGAGGTCCTAAGGAGACCTCATGATTTCCCTGAGAAGAGGAAATGAGGTGAGGGACAAGCTCAGGTCTAGGAAGAGAAAAGCACGCCCTCTTTGTCTTTGAATCCCTGTAGAAATCCTCAATATGAAAGTGCTTCATCTTTGTAGAATGAGCCTCTAATCACTCTGAGGTGGCCATGTCTTGGTGTTCCTCCAATACCGAGGAAGAAAGTGGTTGAGAATCCTCGAATAAATCTGTAATCATGTCATCATCAGGCTCCCAAACAGATGAATCATATACGCATGAAAAGTAGTCCTTTGAAGACGACAACTTAAACCCCTTTTCTTGAGGGCTACCCTCAATGTCATAAATGGGGTCTCTATCGAAAATTAGACGAACAAAATCCCACCTGCGTCTGTCAGTCTGTATGAAAGTGTTTAAATGTTCATCAACCATCTGTAAAGGTTCTTTCACAAGACCATTAGCAATAGTGACCATCTCTTTGTCTTCGTGTGTAGGAGTAGAGGCATGGATGTCTTCAACGGGCTCCTCAAATTGATCATTGAGGCTAATTGCTTCTTGAACTTCATGAACAGGAGGAGAGCACGACTGGAGGCGGGAGAAAATATAACGATGCCTCAACATGTTGCGCTTCATCGGGATTGTTTTTTCTCTTCATGGGCATGCTCATCCATCCCCTCTCCATCACACAAGGCTTGATTCTTAATGGAGGGTGCCTTGTGTGCCCTTTTTCATAAATATTTGTCGCATCCAAGGGTTCATCTAACACCTCTTCACTTCCAAAATCAAGGAATAAAGTGTCATCAAGATCTTCAAAATGATTACAACTCATCATGTTCTCTTCTTGATGTG
>SNQJ01S0009407.1:23199-74828 GCA_010110895.2 Picea sitchensis | reverse complement strand
GTGTCTCATTCATGGGTGTCTTTGCATAGGGTGTGTGGCACCTTCGTTTGCAGTGCAATTTTTTCCAAGCCCATCGTTTTGTCATTCATTGTTTCTTTCATAATTTAAGGACAAGTTGAAGGCCATTGTCCTGGTGTGGTGTCCAGATAATGACAGTGTCACCCACAAATACCTAGCGGAAATGAGAAGGTTGACTCGTGATGAGACCCCCTTTCCCTCGACCATGCAATTGAGACCTAGCTTGGTGACCAGATGATGGTAATGTCATACCACTAGATATTCATGATCATGATAGATCGGCTCATGATGAGACCTCCTATCCTCCAACTAACCCTTTAAGCATTCATAATCAGTATTCTTGTGTCTCATTTTTCCCACAGATAAGTGTTTCATTGCTTTATGGGTGATCCCTGAGCGAAGCATCTAGAAGGTTTATATATAAGCTTTTATCTTTTTACCCAAGAAGAATCCCTCTAGGCCTCCAGCCCCTTCTTCCCATAGAATGAGGGACAACCCCTTCTTGGGTCAATACACCCTAAAATCCCAAGAGATAAGGAAATGGGGGGGGTTTAAGTGATGAAAAGTGGTAAGTATGATCGAGAACGATGCGATAACTCTATAAGGGAGATCCTAGTAGCAAACCCATCCCTAGGAAAGACCACTTTCTAGGGCACAATGTCAACCACCAAGGTGAAACGGGGCAAAAGGCATAATGTCCAAGCATATGTCATGAAATCTAAAGCAGTCTAAGATATAACATACTCAAATGTCTCAAATATTGAAATGGCACTCACCATAATACCTGACTTGTACCTCATGGAGCAAGGCCCATTGCCTTCCAATGGCCAACAGATGTGGTGGATGCCATCCTGAAAGACCTGACCTGTGTGGTGGTGAGAAGGGTCTCTATCTGTGCAAGTGGACACTGTTGGTCATGAAGTCTCTTGACACTCCATATCTACAACCTGAGGGCCTCGAGACATAATCTTTGTAGTTATCCCACAAAATGGGGATAACATGTCTCTTATGAATAATTATTGATTACAAGTGGAATGGGTAGCACCATTCAACTGTTTCATGCCATAGAGTCATATCTCAATCCATGTGTATTTTTTGTCTCCAAAGAAAACCTTGTAGAATCCCTCCTCTTCACCAAAATATACAAATAAAAGGCAGCTCAACCACCAACAACAATATCAATTGATAACCATGAGGGACTCTCTGATTTGACCTTGTGACCTACGACCTCCCCTCAACTACATGCCTTAGGCAAATGGTTCAACCCATTGAGTAAACCCTTGGAGCTACAACCCAATGTATTCAATAAGGGTCTAAAATTCAAAAAGATCTCAAAATGATGATGGGAAATGATTTTACCCACCTGAATCAATAGACCTATTATCCCTATATCACTTCCTGAATTCATGTTTAGGAGGGACTAGAACTTCTCTTATCGGTACGAGATGGCACTGAAAAGATGTTCTTGATTCCCACATTTCAAAACAAATTCACTAAGCAACAAGATTTATATGAGGAATCCGATAGCATCTTTGGATTTAGCTAAATGGTTCAACTCAAGGAGAAGAAAAAGTAAGGAAGATTTGATTTGTAAATTATTTAATTATAATTTTGTAGGTTTTTCTTCAATTTTCACATTGCAAAAATTGTAATCTTTGTTTTTCTATAACCCTTTGGTGGATAGATTGTGGCTCTAAAACACCAAAGCTACAAGAGTTTTCCATCAAAGTTTTGAGTCTACCTCAAATCGCTTTAACTTGTCAATGTTTGGGCACATCCATGCCAAGGATCCATGCCAAGGATCAAAATAAGTTGACACTAGCTGCCAGACAAGTTGGTCTTTGTTTACCTCAACCTTCACGTTCTCACAAAACAATTGCGACCAAAGGATATGAATCCAATTGTTCAATTTTCACATTGCAAAAATTGTAATCTTTGTTTTTTATAGCAGATTGGTGGATAGATTGAAGCTCTAAAACACCAAAGCTACAAGAGTTTTGAATCGACCTCAAATCGCTTTAAGGTTGTAAGCACAATTGGTCAATGTTTGGGCACATCCATGCCAAGGAATAGAATAAGTTGACTCATGAGTCGCTAGACAAGTTGGCCTTCATTTACCTCAACCTTCACCTTCTCACAAAAACAATTGCGACGGAAGGATATGAATCCAATTGTATTGGATAAAATTGATGCCAAATCTAATTGTGCCGCAAAGGGGATGAATCTCTTGATGATTTGTGCTAGCTTGGCATGGAGGCTTATGATCTATCTAGCACACCAATGTTTGAAACCATGACAAACTAACAGCATGATTTCCACACGAGACAGTTGGACTAGGAGTGACTAGCACTACAGGGCCTAGCGCTTCGAGGGCAATGCGAAGAGTCCTCGTAGATTAGCTGAGAGTCAAGATTGGAGGCATTGTCTATTTTGAATGCATGATTTCTGTAGTTGAACTGTTGAACTTGGCACTATTTTATTTAAGTTCCAATTTTTTCGCACTATTTGATTTATGTTCCAATTTTTTAGAAATGTAAGTCAAATTTTATAATTACCATATTTGATGAGAAAAATTGGTGTATATTTAGAGATTGGAAATGCCATCGTTATTTTTCCGTACAAAATTTCATATATTTCAAGTTTTTTTTTCCTATTTGTTGAGTTTCTCCAATACTGAACTGAGATCTGTCAAGTCACCATCTTTTGCCAAACCCCAAGCGGACCAAGTTTTTGTCGTCCAAGTTTCACAACCTGCTATTAACTGCCTCTTGTGATCGCCATGATGCAATGAACTATCAACATGGAACTTCAACTCAGCAATCAGCGGGCATGTTTAACATTAACGTGCATGTCTTCTTGGTATAATTTATCAAAGCTTTTCATGATAATATCTCCTTTCAATCAATCTCTGAACAATAAGACAAGGCAATATAATTGTATGTTCCTTCTTTTGTTAAAAGAAAATAAATTAGCAGGTGAAAAGCTACAATTGAAAAGAACAAAAGGATGTGCGAAAAAACAACTCAGCAATCAGTGGGCATGTTTATCAGTAATGTGCATGTCTTCATAATATAACCTATCAAAGCTTTTCATGATAAAATCTCCCTTCAATCGATCTCTGAACAATAGGACATAACAATATTTGTATACATCCTTTCTTTTGTTACAAGCAAATAAATTAGCAGGTGAAAAGCTAAAATTGAAACAGGAACAAAAGGACATGCAGAAAAACAAAACTGGAATGAAGCCAGTTCTTATCGGCCAGTTATTTGGAATCATAGGTACCTCGTTTTAATAATTCTGATCATAAAACTAAATAACCCGTCAACACAAGTAACTTACAAGAAAGCCCATTTCTCACTATTTAAGTTGACAAATGAATATTTATTGTCACACAGAATTCCGCTGAATGGAAATAATGTGATTGGAACCTGTGCTGCTTTTCCCTGATACTGCAAGTACCTGATAATATGCTTTTAAAGTTCTCTGATGTAATTTATTTGAAACCATAGGAAATGTGAAGCAGCCCCAAATCACATTTCCTACATATAAAACTGGCACAGCTCTAAAGAGAATTTCAAAAGTTCACATTTCCCACATATAAAAACTGGCACGGCTCTAAAGAGAGCTTTAAAAGTTCACATTTCCAATATCTGCAACTCTGTCATATTTATAATGAAAAATGCACATTTCCAATATAACATCTACCAACACTGTAAACAAACATCGATAGAGAACAATTTTCCCAAAAAAAAATAACAATTTACATGGTGAGGGTATATCAAACTCTCCTTTCACAAAATTTCACCCTTATAATCAAAATCTGAGATAAATATTAACAGCCTGAATCAATCTTCTTATGCGTTATTCATTTCATCAAATACCTCAAGTTACAATGGCGCCAGGGAATGCCTATAGGCTTTGAAATTTACCTTCATGAAGGCATGTCATTTTGATTTCCATTTTTCTCAAAATGATAGTAAGTCAGAGTAGCAAAGGAAGAAATGATAATAAGTCGAAATAAATCATGAAAATAACAATTGTAATTCCACTATGGCATTCTTCAACATTGCTTGAGCTAAGAGGACAGGAGGAGATTTTTAATAGTGAACCTCAGAACATGTAACACCACATTCCATTAACAGGATACATAATCGAGGACTGGTACAGCCAATCCAAGCACGTCCCTATCAAACATTCAATGAAGCACCATTATCTGCTGCTGTCACACCAAGAATCATTGTGGCAGCGTGAGGAGCCCTGACAACAGAAAATTCATAAATTATTTTTCTAAATATATCTCAAGAGAAAAATAATTAGTAAAAAAATTGCAACCTGGCATGTGCAAGTTACAAGATGTATAAGATCTGGATGCAATTTTGCTGAGAGAAATTCCTGTAGAAGTTATAAAATATCAACTATTATTGTTTATAGTAGTTAACTGCTTACATCTAACACAAAATGCCGAATTTCCACCAGGAAAACTGTACATCTAGGACAGTGCTAAAACCCCACTCAGAGATCTGTATTAATAATGTTGAATTGCCACCAAGAGAATTGTACAATTCCCAAGAAATGGATCTAGGTTCAATTCATGACAATACTAGAAAGGAAAATTAGAGAATGACTCATAAAATAGGCATGCCTGCTGACATCTGCTTTGCACCCACTCTTCGTTGTAGTGAAATGCTCAGATATTATACCCCAAACTGCCTCCGACTTGAATTTTAGAAAGAAAAAAAACATGTTGCAACATCAAACAAACCCTTTGACACCTATTGAGCATACATTTGAATCCATATGCCTGGACTTTGAGTCGTGGATTTATCATGCCTAGTCTCATAAGAGTAAGGACTCTCATATTTTGCAATAAAATATAATGTGATTATTTTTAGTGTAAGTTCTCTTGAACCATTGACAAATCAATGTTCTTAAGTAAAGTAGTGTTTATGAATAAAGTGTACACAGCTGCATGCAAGTCCATGCCATAATCCCATAGAAGATCTGCACTATACTGACCATAATCTATTATTCTAGTTCTATGATCTATCACAGCACATATAAAAAGTTTTAGACAAGTGTCAGAAAGCTATTATTATCTTCCAAAAGATGAAAGATTCGCAATCTGAACATGTGGATGCTATATTGTACGTATGCATAAATATGGTCACAAGTGCACACAGAGATTAGAAAAACAGCTTTTGATTGTATAAACCAAACTTGCACGGGTACCGTTCCCAGAAGTTGGAGGGGGGGCATGCCCAGTGTATCCATGCTCCCAGGAGCAATGGGGCCAGTAGGAAATGCTCCATTTTTGCAGGAAGCAGCTCTAGAAGCTTCAAGGAGCATTCCTGTCAGGGTGTGGCTGACCCAATGGGCTTTCCTGTGGAGCACCAAGAAGATCCTTGCCTGTTGAGGTGTCACTCCAATGGGTGCTCCCATGTAGTACCCTATGGTCAGGAGCACCAGGAAGATCCAGATAGGCAGGGAGCTTCTCAGTGCTCCCTATCATGTGGGGCCCAAAAAAGTTAAAAACCCCCTTCAAAACTTGGCACCAAAAACACATAGAAACCCTATAGAGGAAAAGGGGATATATAAGAGCCTTAAAATCTGAAAATACGTCATATAATAAAACTGGGTAAACATATCATGTTGAATAAGCAGAAGACATTCTCTCAGAATTTGAATGCTCTCTTTTGACAAGGTATGTCTTGTCACTCTATTTGAAGAGCATCAGAGAAACTGTTAGTGCCTTCTCCCTATTAACTTCGAGGAAAATGCAAAATAAGGCCTATTATGCAGGATGAAACAAACTTCTGTCTATGGAACTTTTTCTAATTGTTTATTACTGATGACTTTGATGAGCAATAGCCGGTGTTGTCTCTTCTGACCTATAATTGCATTCCTTACTTCAGCAAGTAAACTAGCGTAATCTATTCTGGATATGAACAGGCAAATTCCAAATGTGATGGAGATAATAATAAAGAGGTGTGTATATATATATATCAGGAATCAGGAATCAGAGATCGGCAATGCCAACATACATGCAGGTTCTTTGGATATTGTATCAGGCATTGCCTATCCACTCGTGCATTGCATCCAAGCTGATTCTCTTTTGAAACCATCAAAAAATAGGAAAAGCAATGATAAGAAAATGGAAGAGGGAAATACACTTTTGGACCTGGTCAGCCTGTCATCTGTCCTAAGTTGTCAGGCTTAGTACCTACTTTTATAAACCACATCTACAAGAACATAACTTGCAACAAAAAGAATGAAATAGAAACAGAAAAATATGTAATGGATGTTTTTGTCCTGCTCGATGAGATGAAGCATCTAGAAGAGGCCTTATGTGGCTTATAGTTATCATCAAAATTAAACTACTTTTACATCCACCTGATAAACCAGTAGTGCATTGTCCCCTATGTTGATGGCCACCTTTGTTGAATAGATCAACAAAGAACCCTCTCAAGACAGCTGGGATTGTCTTGATCACAACCTTAATAGTTTATGGCTATACTAAAAATCCATACAAATACAGCGACCTAGGGTGTCATTTCTTTTTTGTTGGAGTGCTAATAGAACTAGTTTCATGACAGACCTCTGGATGCAGATTCAGGGACTCCAAGCAGCAGGTAATATGTGGGAGTCCCTGAAACCATCAAAGGAGAGACTTACCAGAACTATACGTTCCTAAGAGAATACATTGAAATAAGCACTGAAAATGTAGGTATGACTGAGCAATCATTGATGAGTACTGAAAATGCAAGTACGACTAAGCAATCATTGAGACAGATTTTTGCTGACTTTTAAACAGGGAAATATAATATGAAAAGGTTTAATTTGAACATAAACATATCATATGCAGTTATTTTCTCCAAAGAATTTGAATCTTACTATCAAATGTGTTTTAAGACTATTCCTCCCTAACGTATCACATTTTAACTTAAACTTCACCATGTAGCCATCATGAACTGTACTATAGAGAAAGAGCCTGACAGTTAATTTTCTGAAAAAGGATCCACGCAAGGAGTACCAGAAATATATACATACAGAATACCATTGGGAGGATGTATCTGTTGATTCGATTGTCAATTGAGACCAACTAATGAATGCATAAAAATTAAAATATTCAAACATATCTACTGTCAATGTAGAATTGCAACTTTGTATGCATAAGTATACAGTAACTTTGACCCCAGAAATTCAACATAGCAGCAACAGAGAGCTACTCCCAATGCGCAGGCAAGGTAAGCATTATCCACCCTGAAATGTTCTCATTCTACAAGAACCCATTTCCATGGCAAGAGTTGGCTGATAACCCACGGCGGAAGGCATTCTACAGTTCTACCTAATAGGGCAGATACCTCTGATCCCGTTGGAGGAATTGCCTTAGGAAATACTCCCTGAAGATTGGAGTGAAGGGGGTAGGCACTTAGAACCTTTAAAAGATTTCAGATTAGGTTGATTAGTAGTCTTAGAGGATAATAAAATTAATCTCCAGTAACCTGTCCCTTCCATTATGGACATCCTGTGGGACGATTTTTTTCCTAATCCAAAGCCCTACTCATACAAAGACCCAACTTGAAAATATTGATGTGACTCTGGGTTGATGCATTTATCTTCCATCATCTGTGATAGATTAGATTCTAAAATGTTAATTTTTCCTTTCTTAAACTATATTTTCAGTGTTCCACGGTAACATGCCCCCCACGTTTCTCACACTCAATATGGTAGGGGGGCACCAAGGGAAACATTTCCCCACGTCCCCCTTTTGGAGAAACACATGGGGAAACAATTCCCCAGTGTGGGGGATGTGTTTCCCCAAAAGGGGGGCGTTTGGGCGTCCCCCCTCAAAAACGGGTGTTTGGGCGCCCCCTCCCAAAACAGGGACGCCTGAGTACCCCTCCCCCCTGATTTTTTGTCTAACAACCCTTTAAGGCAGAACAAAGATAGGGGATAGAGTTTTGAGGTGTTTGTGACTGTTATCGCGGGATTTGTACTTGTGCAAAGCCCACCACAAGATCCCCAAATCTTGCGTAATTATGGAAGAATCTACCATTGTCACTTAAGTAGAGACTTCCCTCGTTTTAGTGATGGAAGGGATCCACAACAAGGGAGGCTTCCCTGTTGACCTCAAGGGATCAAATAGAAAATTTAGTAGCCAAGCCTACCGCCCCATCTTGATCACCGAATGGATGGTCTAGGTCAACGAAAAGAAGAGGTTTGAAGATGATTTGGTACCTTCCTGGAGCAAGAACACTTTACAGCATATATACAACAATTTCCAAGCCAAATAATGCAACAATGACCTATTTTAAGACACTAGACAAGTTAGTTAGCTATGGCTGTTGCAAATTGCAGCAGTAAACCAGTTTTATAACAGCAATAAGTAATTTGTAACAGCAACAATGATAAGTGCTCAGAAATATCACAATTGACCATGAAAATTGAGCCTGCAACCAATAGAATATTATCCAACTATTAGATGTTATTTCTGAGTGAGTTAAGCCACCTTCAGATTAGTGTATGCGGCAAATTAATGTGATTTAGATGGCTGTAGCAAACCTTTTATAACAGCAGCAAGTTATTTAGTGAGTTTGCTAGGAGTTAGTATAGTTAGTAGAATGCTTGAGAGTTTTGAAAGGAGAGTTTTGAATCAATTCACCAAGAGAGTTGCTTCAAGATTAGTGCATTTCTAGGGTTATGGAGTCTTCAAATGCAACCAAGCTTGAAAGTTGATCTACTTGAAACCAAGAGCTAGGATCTAAACCCTAAGGTGCAAGCACGTTTGGGCCTTAGCCTTTAGATCTTGAAGAGAAGGGCGTCTAAGGTGCAAGCACATTTGGGCCCTAGAAATCGTCCCTCCCTTCTTGTAGCTTCAACTAGGTCAAAGATCAATTATCTAGGGCTAAAATCGTAAAGTGCTAGCACTTTAGGGCTTTAGGGTTCTAACCCTATCAAGGACAATTAACCAATTCTAGACAAATATAACCTTGTGAAAGTAAGAAGCACTTATGTTCCTCTCTTAGGGTTTCAATAAACAAGACTTCTTGCAACAAAATAGCAATTTCAATTTTCACCATAAACATCAATAGCATAAATAATAATGGGAATGACAGAGAATGCACTTAGGGTGGTCTCAGCAAAGCGCATGGAGGCAATATTCAAACGGGAGGATGTGGCTTATGCAGCAGAGTGTTTAGTTTCGGTACAAACCACTTAGGAGGGGCGCCAACGCTATCCCCAGGACATACAAAAGATACTTGGCAAGCATGAAAGGTATTTGGGCAAATTTCTCTTGGGCAACCACCAGATAGGGAATTTGAGCACACCATTGAGCTAGAAGAAGGAGCTAAACCAGTTATCACCACACCTTACTAACATCCAAATAGGTTCAAGGATGAAATTGAAAAGGTCATCAAAGAGTAGTTGGATATGGGTTACATTAGACCTAGTTCAAGCCCATTTGCGTCTTCAGTTGTGTTAGTTAAGAAGAAAGATGGCACCATGAGAATGTGCATTGACTATAGAGCCCTAAACAAGAAGACAATCAAAAACAGGTATCCCATTCCTAGGATTGATGAGTTGCTTGATGAGCTCCATGTCGCAATATACTTTTCAAAGATTGATCTTCATTCAAGGTACCATCAGATTCGGGTAAGGGAACTTGATATTCATAAAACGGCCTTCGGGTGTCAATATGGCCATTATGATTTTTTAGTTATGCCTTTTGGGATAACTAATGCACCAGCTATATTTCAATCTTGCATAAACCACATATTCAATGAGCAGTTAAGGAAGTATCTCTTGGTTTTCTTTGATGATTTGCTAATCTATAGCAAAACTTGGGAAGATCACCTCAAGCATCTGGATCAGATTTTGAGCATCATGGAGAAGCAATCCTTGTATTCCAAGGAGTCTAAATGTGAGTTTGGGATGATAGAGGTATTATATTTGGGGCATATCATTGGAGCAAAGGGGATACTGGTTCATCAACCATCTTGGATTGGCCAACACCCAGGAACATCACAGAGCTACAAGGATTTCTTGGTATTTGAACCTATTATAGGAGGTCTGTTAAAGGGTTTTCACAACTTTGTGCGCCCTTGACTGATTTAACCAGGAAAGGAGCATTCAAGTGGACTAAAGTAGCTCAACAAACTTTTGACAAAATGAAAAAGGTCATGAGCACTTGCCCAGTCCTAGCATTACCAAATTTTTATCAGCCCTTCATACTAGAGTGTGACGTATCAAGTGAAGGAATTGGGGCAGTCCTCATGCAGAACAAGCATCCTATTGCCTTTGAGAGCAGAAAACTAAGGGGACCTGAATTACTATACACTATATATGATAAGAAGATGCTAGCTATCATGCATGCACTAGCTAAGCTCAGACAATACTTGGTGGGAGCCAAGTTTATAGTCAAACAGATCAAAACAACCTTAAATACTTTTTGGAGCAAAAGGACCTCAATATAAGGCAACATAAGTGGGTAAGCAAAATCCAAGCATGTGATTTTGACATAGAACTTGTCAAAGAGAAGAATAATGTGGTAGCAGATGCATTATCTAGGAGGCTTACATCTTATGCTTTATTAGAATTTTCGGTTGAATGGAAATTACACCTATTAGTAGAATACTCCAAAAACAAGTTTGTTTGTGAGCTTATGGATGGGCAAAATCAAGACGAGAGGTTACAAATCTTAGATGACCTCATCTACTATAAGGGAAGAATTTATGTAGTAACAGAATCCAAATTCAAAGAAAGGGTGCTAAGGACAGTTCATGATTCGCCACTAGTTGAGCACCAAGGGTTACTCAAAACTTACAGGCAGATTAGAGAGAGATTTGCATGGAAGGGCCTCAAAGAAGATGCCATGCACTATGTTAGAGAATGCACTTCTTGTCAACAAAACAAGGTTGAGCATACCCATCCGACAGGTTTATTGCAACCACTTCCCATCCTAGTATATAAATGGGAAAGCATATCTATGGATTTTATCACAGATTTACCTAAAGTGCAGGGCAAGGATGGCATTTTTGTAATTGTGGATCGCTTGACCAAGTTTGCACATTTCTTCGCCATATCCATAGAGTATAGTGCATCTCAGGTAGCGGAATTTTTCTTCGGAGAGGTTTTCAGATTGCACAGGTTGCCCAAGAATATTGTGAGTGACAGGGATAGCAGGTTCATGAGCACTTTTTGGCAGGAGTTATTCAGACTTGTTGACACTGAATTGACTCCTAGCATGAGTTACCACCCTCAGATTGATGGGAAAACATAAATAGTTAATAAATGGGTGGAAGGATACCTCAGGAATTATGTGGCAGGACAACAGAGAGCATGGGTCAAATGGCTTCATCTAGGGGAGTATTGTTATAACACTACCCACCACAGGTCCATTGGCATGACACCCTTCAGGGCTTTGTACGGCTATGATTCACTTACATTCATAGAGGTTGAGCTTGGGGACAGCAGGGATCCTATGGATAAGGATTGGGTCCAAGAAAGTCAGGAAATTCTTAGGGAGCTTAAGGACCATTTGCAGAAAGCCCAAAACCAACAAAAGATCTATGCAAATAAAAATAGGGTAGAACACAGCTTTGAGGTGGGAGACTTTGTCTATTTGAGGTTACAACCATACCGCCAGACATCAATCAAGAAAAATGGGGTGGAAAAACTCAAGCCTCGTTTCTATGGTACTTACAAGGTGAGTAGAAGAATTGGGAAGGTAGCATATGAGATTGAATTGCCATCAGGTAGAAAAATCCATGATGTATTCCATGTATCATGCTTGAAGAAGGAATTGGGCCAACAAGTAACAGTTACAGAGGAGCTTCCACCACTTGATGAGGAGGACCACTTGATTTTAATTCTTGAAGATGTCTTGGAGGTCAGGGAGAAAAGGTTGAGAAACAGGAGTATCAAGGAAAATTTGATTAAATGGAAGAATCTGCCAATTGAGGATGCTTCTTGGGAAGGTGAACAGGTCTTGCAACGCATGGAATCGGAATTGCTTGTGGGCAAGCAATTTCAGCCAGGGGAGACTGTAAGATCCTCTTCCATATAATCAAGATCTAGAGGACTTAGTAGCCTAGTTGTTCCCACTAGGGTATAGTCTCACTAAAAAGAGGACTAAGGTAGCCAAATTATGTCATTAAGGTGCTTAAGTCAAATTATTAAAGTGACATTGGATAATAAGGAAATAAAGCTAATTGGCTATTATGAGGTAAATGAAGAAATAGACTTTAGAAAGCCAATTAATAATTTAAGTGAGGATTAGAATGTTGTAGTATAAAAGGAAGATGAGGACGCCTCACTCCTTATTCTGGATCATTTTCTATTTGCAAATTGAGCTCTGGCAGCTTGAGTGTTTTGAGGGTTTTGACTAGCCAAACCCTAGAGATCAGCATGGAGGTGAAAGATCCCTCCTTTCCTAATCCAAGCTTGGCCAAGGTGGTGAAAGATTCCACCCTCACCATTATATTCAAATCAGAGCATTCTCAGTTATCGATTATGAAGAAAGGCGCATCCTTGGAGGGTTTTCTGCAGGAAGGGCACATTGTTCATCCTTTGGAAGTTTGATTTGGCCTCTTGTGGTTGGATCTGGAAGATATCTTCACCTGGGCACATTTGTCATCACTGGAGCGACCTTTCTTGGAACTCTTGGTGGTTTTTAGTCTTCATAATTATTTGTTATCAGAGTTGAGTGAATTTCCTGAAGGAGGGTGCATTTGGGTGGAGAGATCCAGTGATTTGTGGACAGTTTTGTCATCTACAACAAGGGAAACTCCTCATATGAGCTAGCATCATCTTCTCTACAGGTTTACAGCTATTTCATGAAGTTTGAGGGCCTGATCTAGGCCATGCGAATTGTTAGAGTGCACTACAGCCAGTGAGGGCGCAACTCAGCAAGGGTTTCATCATTTTGGATGAAGGGAAAGAGATTGATCTTGTAATTCTTTGCATGCATCTATTAGAGGCTCATGAAAGCCCATATCTCTCTCTTTTATTGTATCTTGGAGGTGGTATCAGCCACATCTTCCATTCTTCTATATCTACTTCCATATCTGCTCTTCTCTGTACTGAGGTCAGCTTATATATTAAATAAAATACAGATCTAAGTTTGTGGCTATTCTTGTTGTTTCCATGTATTTTATTGTTGTTTAAAGCTCAAGTCTATCATTGCAAACTATTTGTGCTATCAAACCAAACAATAAACCCAAACACAAGCTCAATAAGCTACAGGTGTGAATTGTTTAACAAAACCCTTCAACCAGAAAAACATTAAACTGAAAAATTCTTCATAGATCCATTTAGGGATCTTACAATTTAACTTTATAATGTCAAATTTGCTAGACATCACCTGGGGGGAAATGTGTTTCATGATGTTAGTAGCCTCATTGATAGGTTATTTCCTAAGTTTAAGTTATAAAGGGGGGTACAACATATGATTTGATGGTGATCTAACCTTTTCCTAAGGTTGGATAATTAAATTTGATGTAATAATCACTTGGTGGTAGTAGTGCACCTTAGGTTGGGCTTTATGTTTTGTTGTTATCTTGGTGGGGTTTCACTAGGGAGAACATCTTTTATTTACATGGTACAACACTTTATTAAACTACACCCCTCTTTGGCACACATGTTCATGGTGATTTAATCTGTCGATGACTAATTGGAGGGGGACTATGGTTATAATTGAGAATTAACCTTTGTGCACACATGTTGAGGTTGATTTAAATGTTCAATGGTTAAATTAATCTAATTTATCCAGATTAAGGTTAATAGCTTGGGCACCCTACTTCATTAGCTCTCTTTTCACACTTGAAGGGGGAAGGTGGCACATTACATGCATTTACTTGGTCATATTACTATATTTGGGCATATCCTTCGAGGGAAAACTTATGGAGACACTTCTTGCTATTCTTGGAGGTGCATATTTATTTATTTCATGGAGTTTTGGCATGGTCAAAACCCTAAATCGCCCTTATCTCCTTGGATTTGTTTTGTTTGAGGTTGCCCTGGGATTTGCTCATGTGGTGGTGGTTGGAGATTAATTAATTTATTATCGTTGACTCCTTCCTTGCACAAATCTTGAGGAGTTGTAACTATCTTGGAGATTATTTATTTATTTATTGAGGTCGTTGCATATTGGAGAAAGAGCCCACGAGGAATATTTCTATTTTGAAAGAATTGCTGGAGGCTTGACCAAGCCTTTCTTGTGGACCACTTGCTTATTTGTGATGGTGGTTATGGGGCACTCTCCCATGTCAAGAATATTTTATTGTATTTGCATGCATGCATCTTGGGGGGGGACACTATTGAGGCATTATTTTACCATTTGATGGAGCACTGGTCAACCACTCATTTAAAGGAAGCACCCCACCTTCGTGTGCTATTTTTCGAGGATGTTGCTTAACTACTCCATTATTTTATGATTGTTTCACTTGTCATGGAGTTAGTTAGCATATATTGTATTTTATTGTAAGAGAGATGAATTACGCTCTATATAAAGAGGAGTTGCTCTCCATTTCAAGGGAAATGGCAATTAGAAGATTGTGAAAGAGAGAAGTGATAGGAGATTGTAGAGCTTAGAGATGATTGATGTGGAGCTCCCTTGTGTATCAAATTCTTGAAGACTAATGAAGAAATCAGGTATTGATCTACTTTGTTGTATGGTTATGTACATGCTCTTCAATTTTGTTGTTAATAATGTGTAGAAAACATCTTGCTATCATTTCAATTTTAAGGCTTGTTCTTAACAGATTTTGAAGACTTTATGCTTGTGAGGTGAGACCAGCATCATTGTGAAGGCATCTATGGCTCACCTTGGTGACTCCATGATAACAAGGTATGAGAATTTCATTTGTTGAGCTCTCATGTTAAATTTTGCACATGAGGAAAGATGGCTCCTTGGGAGTTACATGAAAGGTACCCTGCTCTGGATATTAAGGACATTCCAGGATAACAAAATAAGCTTCCTCCAAAATATGATAAGAATCTCCCAAGATTCAACAATGATCCTCGTTATGCTGTCCCACATATCTTGTCACTTGTGAGATATGCATCCACGCCTGAAGGAAGATATGAAGATCTCTTGATAAGATTGCTTTTGTGCTCACTAGGAAAAAGGCGATAGGATTGGGTCAAACATTCTTGTAGTCCAAAGAGTATCACGTCTCCCAAAATCTTTGTTGAACAATTTCTCAAACGTTGGAGTCCAAAATTTCAGGGTTTTGAAGATACATATCATGTACTATTGATAGCCTTAAGGAGGAAAGCCATATTGTTCTTTTTGAAGGTAATGAAAGCATTGTCTCGAAGAAAAAGGAAGACCTTATTGACCTCCTTGAAGAAAATGGTGTTCCAGATTCAGGATGCAATTTGGAGGATGATGTTGTTGTTGTTGAAGAAGAGATCTTGAGCCTAGAATCCAAAGAGGACAACAATGTTGGCATCATTGAAGGAGGAACTCCAGTACCAGGAGAACAGTACAGAATCTGCCATGGCCCAACATCCAAAATTCATGGCATTTATACTGTGTACTATCATTTGTGTACTTTGAAATAACTAATTATTGAAATACTGTATTATATGTACATTGTAAACTTCATATTCCTATCAATATCTTCTCCTTAAAATTTAGTGGATGCTTTTATTCGCTAAGATTTTCCCAAGTCTGATTGAACTTCATACTCTATGGCCTTATCAACTCAATCTTTGAGTCAACACTAGTAACTTTGCTTCCACCACTCAACACAACTGGCCTTAGTGCTACTTCTTCATGAGGGTATTCTCTTTCTAAAGAGAGATATCATGTATTCAATATAAAAATAAAACTACAAATATAATTGTCAAGATTCTAACACACGGGCATATGTTCCAACTTGTATATCAAAGCCATCAAACGCATTATAAAGAACTCAATCAAGTTGGTTACCCAACAATAGCATAATATAAACATGGTTTGCATCCATTTAATGTTTCGACCCTATTTCTCCTTATCCCTATTAGTTGAAAAGTAAGAATCGATGCCACTTCAAGAATGTTACTCCATTTAAGGCTACAAAGAGATAGGGGTTGAAGTTATTTTAAGAACTTTAATCCATTTGAGGTAATGTACACAAATTTCAGCAGTTATCTTGTAGTAAGAGGATAGAAATATTAATTAAGAATATATTAAGCAGTAGGTAATCAATATATGCATTTCAAATTTGAATAATTCGACAAAAATCCTATTTTTCGCATTTGTTTGTTTCATATAGAGAAGGGTGCATCATCGCTTTAAACAATCGCTGTTTGTAGAGGGACATGTAAATATATCTGTGAAAGAGTTGTAAAGATGTTTGTAGAGCCCTATAAAGTAAGGTAGTCTCCATTTAAAAATTCTCACAATATTAAACAAATTGTTCTTACATGAGATTTCCTGCCATATGTTCCACAATTATAAAGATATTTAAACAAAATATATAGCAAGGACGTCCAAGTAGCTAATATTTTCAAACAACATTCTTAAAACTTCATATCCATTGAGAAATACAAATGTAGGTAAATAGTAGATACCAAGTTTCGGGGGTCTGATACAAGGCAGCAGATGCACCAAAACATGATGATAGTAAGTCAGTATTAATTACTCCTGGACTCAATGCAACAATAGCTATTCCTTGTGGTACTTCCTTAGCCACTGACTTTGTTAAACCCTCAATTGCCCATTTGGATGCACAGTAAGGTGAAACCTGTTCAAGAAAAATTTATTGTGACAAGTTTGCAAAATCGAATTGTGTTCTTTATCTATGTAGGCACTGCTAAGAATTTTGAAACCAACCACACAGGATCCATAACTAACTTCACCTCTCCAGCAGCAGAACGACCCCATCCTGATGACATATTCAAAACTATCCCCCTTTTCTTTGCTATCAAATGAGGCAAAAAATGGCGAAGCACATTGGCTGTACCCTTCAAATTGATGTCTATGACTGCATCAAACTCCTCTGCAGGGACCTCCCATAGCTTACCATTCTTATTAATGATGCCTGCATTATTCACTGGAAGACCAAATATATCCCTAGCTTAGAATATCTTGAAATACCTTGTGTAACGAAAGGTTTTTTCTCGCTAAATAATGTGTACCCACAACTACTTTGAAATAATTCATTTAAAACAAAACAAAACTAAGAAAATGACACAAACCCTTCGCATTTATGAAGAAAGAAAAAATACCAACTTCAAAATAATAGGACTGAAATATTTTATTGATAATTTTTGTGCATGATATTTAAAATCTATGATCCTTTCTACCATCTACGGAAGTTAAGAAATGAAAAACAAGTGATTTGTCCAAATTTTCTTTTTAGAGAAACTAGTCATCTCCAGAAGGTAATGTAAATTCAGGCCTTATCTTAAGATTTCTTTAAAGAACTAACCAACTTGGCATGAAATAACATCATGTTCAAGTTACGTATCTAACAGTAAGCAAATTTAGCAAAAGTCAAATGCTACATATATTGCAAATATTTTGTTACCTGCATGATGCATGTACAGTGAAAGAATACTGTGCGATGGCAGTCCAAAGTTCATCGCAATTCAAACAATTTCAATAGTAATTGTGTTCAGATTCATGAACCCGCTCACTGGACTTAGCTCTGGGCTAATGCAATGATTAGACAAAGTGCCATGCAAGTGTCATTTGGTGCTTCGTGATTGGAGCAATATTTCAAGTACGAAAAAAATTAAATCAACTTTCGGGCTATTAAAACACTTAGAGAAACCCACTTGGCCTGAAACCCCTGGTCCACAAGTGCTGCAGGTCTGAGTAATAAGGGCAGAGCATGACACTAAATTATCTCTTTCATAGCAATAGAATTACTACAGACCAGAGGTCAGGCACATATATTCAAAAAATCCAAACAGGTATCAATACATGAAAGCGGGGAGACTGCACAATCATAAAGAAGTAAACTTAACAGGACATAAAAACCTGATAGGCTAGAAGATCTTGAGGTCATCTCACTCTAAGAACAGGGGAAGCATAATGAATCAGATTAGGAGGGAAATGCCAATAGATGATGAGGTAGCTGTTGAAAGGATATGCAAAGAAGAAATGCACATCCAGAAAAAATCAATTCCTCAATCAGTTGACACCTGTAGAAATAAGGCATGTCCTCTCTGCATGGCACATCAAGGTGAATTAATGAGCTTTGGTTGCTCAGTTCCGCATGCCCCAGCCCACTGAGACAGTTCATCATTACACACACGGGCCAATGTGGACCTCCCAACCACAGAAAGAATGTGCACCTAATTATCTCATTAGTCCCACCACCTGATATTAAAAAATCAAGAGACAAAGAGAAGTGATTCAGCTCTTTCCTTTTCTGGTTTTGATTTTCCCAAAATTGACCCATAGATATTAAATGGATATCCTAGATTATCCGCAAATGGGAAACCTGGGCTTGGTTTGTAAACTCAGATAATGAGTTTGGTAACAAGATAGTTTTGGTTCTCCAATCTCAATAAGCTTCAATATCACTCCCTAGCATGTGATCAATATCATGTTACAAAATTACCTAACTTTTTTTTCTCAGTAATATATCCTGGGGGAACCACCTGGCCACTTCTCTTCAATTCCATAGATGGTACTCAGGGTAAACCCCAGATTCTTCAGGGAAAAAGGTCATGTTATCAACTCACGAATAGATCATATATAGTTCATCAACAACTGGCTCACTAAGAGAAAACATGTCACAAAGTGGGATTTGAATCTAGGTGAAGAGGATAACAACTTTTCCTCACAACCACTCAAGCTACAACTAACTGACAACCAAATTACCTACCTATACGTCATAGTTACCAAATTCAAATACAGACACTGATACAAATACAACAAAATACATATAGGGAAAAATCCACTGCAGCTCTAATACAAAAGTATACCTATCACAAAAACAAAACAAAAAATATGCATTTTTTAATTTTATATATATATATATATATATAGAGAGAGAGAGAGAGAGAGAGAGAGAAAGAGTTAATAATATATGAAGTACATTATATAACCTATTAGTATTAATATAAAAATATTATAGTAAACAATAATAACAATAATGTATATATATGTAATGTCCCCACTTTGGGACATCATTACATTACAGAGGGTTATGATGACCAGAGTAGCCAGATGGAGGTTATAGCGAGTACAGAGATTATTTAGAGGCATTTTGGGGTCCGGCTTGCATCGCTCATCCCATTTCATCATTATGATCCATTCCACACAGGTTGGCTTTGGTTCCGTTGCATTCCGACAATTTCCGTGATTTTGAGTATTTTCAGCTATAAGTTAATTAAATTAACTGAAGAGGTCATTTTGGGCAAAATACTTGGAGGAACCTCTCAGTGTAATAGCTCATTGGAATCGGGAGGAACAGGACTACAAGATAGGATGATGAGAAGTGACTTTCAATGGTCAGGGAGAGTGGGGAGGGCCACTAGGGGAGAGATAAAGGCTTTTGAGAGGTAAGGTTAATTAGTGAGTGGTTAATTAATTAATTAATAGTAAAGAAAAGAATCTTTGGAGAGACAAGGGGATGCAAGAAATATAAATAAGAGGCAAGACCTCTCTATTCAATTCATTCATGTATGTTTATCATTGATATCTAGCTTCTAGCTAGGAACCCATATCTTGGGGTTTTTGAGGTTTTGACTTAACAAACCCTAGAGGCCGGTCGGTGGTGAAAGATTCCACCTAGCTTGTCCCAAGAAAGCTTGGTCTGGGGATCTACTCCCCACACCGTCTAGTTAGGATTTACTGGAGTGGGAGGGACCACCACAATAGCCACAAACCGCGGAAGAGAGGAGGAGTGCACCATTAGGGGTTTCCAACAAAGGGGACGCACACACCATCAGTGAAGAAAGTTGTAGGTATTTGGCGGAGACTTTTGGAGATTCTAACACCTACAGAGTTTTCATTGCAGGGTCTTGTCCATTATATCTAGTGCATTTCGGTGGAGTTTATGTGTCATTTGATTTATTGGATGCATGGGACAAATTAGAGGAGCACCCTTGAAGAAAGTGATTTCAACCATTTAGTGGAGTAGATCTTCACTATTTTTCTTGGGACTTCACCGGTGAGGTAACCAGGCCCTGATCTTCCATTCTAGTGGTTTTGTGGAGCATTTGGAGGCCTCTAAGAGACATGTTGAATTATCTAGGGTTTCAGTCCTCTAGTTGGGGCACACCATTCAGTGAAGTATTCAGATCTACTGGGTTTGAGGGTGGATTTGGGAGTTTGGACATTTGGGTTTTCCTTATAGTTGCCTGATTTATTAGTTGGCATATTTATTAGTGTTATTGGACACTTTTGGCAACATGGTCGAATTGTTAAGGAGCTTCAGCTTGGTAGCAGGACGTGGCATCTTTCAGTGTGGGTTTGGCACTTCATACAACTCGGATCTCTCTTGTATTGGTCTTCATTGTATATTAAATTACAGGCTTGTTTTTGTCTTCTAGGAGCATTTTGTAGCAACTCATATATATTGTCTCTTGGGCAATGCATTGAGCATTCAAATGCATTCTCCTGTATCGGGTTCTTGCTCATTTATGATATTAATAAGGTCAGTTGTTATTGGTTCCATATTTGGGTGTATCTTGTACTTTCATTGATTGTATCTTGAAATCTATGTGATTATTGAACTTAAACCTAAGGCTGAAATCAAGAGGCCAACCTATAAGTAAACACATACAAACAAGTAAATCAACAAAGTGTTTAGCCAAATGCCACACTCAGTAAAAGTTTAAAAATACACCAAAACCATGATGTTCCTATAATATTGGCTTGGGAACATTACAATGTCAAACTTAAACTCTGCCCATTGAGGGTCTTCATAGGAGAGATGGATATGTGTGGGATTTTACAAGAAGGATTATTGAGTGTGAGAGGGAATATGAGACCCTCAATGAGAATTTCAAGGAGCTATTAACATTCCAATGGTTCCTATCCTAAAATCTGGAGTAAAGAAGATATTACATGTTGGATCAACAAATGGAAAACAAAGCGATCCCGTGACTAGATGGAGAGATACGGTAACCCTACCACCTATTAGGAGCTGACAGCGTTACTCACAGGAGTTGAAAAGGTCACCACAGGAACCCGGTTTATAGATGTATACTTAGGGGGTAGAGGTAGAAACATCAGTAGGGAGTGATCTATAGCCGGTGATGATGGTGTGGAATCTGAGCTAGAATAGATGCTTGTTGGAGGCTGGGGATGCTAGTGACTGTTATATAGAGGCTGGTGATTACGGCAGGGAGGGATAGTGACCTTGGCATTGGAGAACGGTGGGATGGACATGATGTAGCTGACACACCGCATTTCAGTGGAACATATCGAGATGTTGATGACCCTACACATCAGTGGTGACACTAGTGGAAATTCACACGTGTTAGCACCTAGAGATGACAAGCCCCTATGTTGGCCATGACACATCTGTCATCCTCCCAGACACCCCTGATAGCCACAACACATGAGGACATCAGTGGCATTCCTGATATGGAAAAGGAGCCTTGTGTGGGGATTATACAAAAGGAACATATGGATCTACAAACCCAAAAGGAGAGGTATGGCTTGGAGATAACTGACCTTCCAAATACCTATCAGTATGAGGAGATCGAGTCACCTCTTGTGGAGACTCCATTGTTTGAGGCGGTTGCGGAACTCGGAACAGCCTTCTGATGGTGAGGCGGTACCTGCTATTGATCAAGATGATCACTTAAGCGTGTCTGGACACATCATGTAGGATCCAACGGTTATTAGTAGCGAGATGAGTGCACAAGGAACCTGAGAAGCTCATACGAGGTTACAGCATGGGTCACAGCGGTTAATTCAGTCACATACTAGCAGTGGCGTAAGGTAGCACCTACAGCAGCAAGCAGCAATCGAGAATCACACACTACTTGAGCCAGGATCAGCGGTAAGGTATGGAGCAGTTATGATCGAAACACATGACTTCCACCCTCCACGAGGATCTTTGAGGCAGTCAAGCACTCACACACACATGGGGACTCCAGAACCAGGGACAGTTTTGAGGACACTTCATTGTGTCCAGAGAATTGACCTTCATAGAGTTGAATCTAGTAGGCCACAGGAGACCCATGATGTTCGCGAGAGTATCTGAGGAAACTGCAGTATCACGAGAACATCTGATGGTGAGTGATGACTCACAGAGACATACAAAGGTTTACAGTGAGATCCAAAGGAGTGTATTGATGTGCAGGGAGGAAACACACTTCGGGGATCATGTAGATGTCTGTGACACATAGCATGAGAAGTCACCTTCACGGTATCTGTGAGTTGCATGGGAGATGATGAGAGATGGAGGTGGTTGACCGGTTGGAGAGGAGTTATTATGTTATTACTGATGATTGAAGGGTTCGGTGATGACTTCTGATGCATTTATCATGGAGTGATGCCATTGGAGTGAGATTTTAGTCTAGATTGACCAAAGCCGGTGGTATTTTCTAGTCCTACAGTCAACTACAAATACATTTGTTATCCTTTTCTGATGCATTTATCATTAACAGGAGCATGAGGAGGATAACAAACATATATGCAGCTAACTATAGGACTGAAAAATACCACCTGCCATGAGTACTTTTACGACATACAGTAGGATAGGGGTGGATCATTAGAGACAGACAATTGAAACCTTGGGTGCGATGGTGAACATCGTAGGCAATTAGATAGCAAATGTCTTAGAGGGAGACACATATTCATATTATCATGAGGGTGAGCATGGAGGGATTCCAACATTTATCAGTATGACACAGGAGCAACTAGCGGTCACTCGAAGTGCTAAACTTCCAAGTTTGCCATGGGATCCAAGAGTTCATTTGTTAGCAGGAAGGTTTCCATCATGTTGACCCACCCGAGGTTGCTCTAGAGAGCCACACACACTCCACCTTGGGGTTGGTTTGGAGTGAGCCTGCGAGGCCACTTGTCCCTGGGCGAGACCTTTTCTCCTCTTGATCATCATGATAGAGCATGGAGATGGTTGAAGTGATCACTACTTCCACAGAGATGTTCTTGCGATGCAGCTTCTGGACAACAAAACCAGTTTCCATAGGTATTCTAGCTTGAGTATCTAGTAGTGGGGGATCCAGTATGTATAAAGGGTGCAGACAGTCATGGTCAACATAGTGCAGTGCCAACATGTTGATATTCGACAGAGACTAGCATGGGATCCAGGGATTGCGGGGTTGAGCATTTCACTCACTGAAAAGGGCGAGTGGACTGCGGGGAAAAGTTTTGACTTTCCGGTGAGCTTGATGTTGAGGAGGCACCACTTGAGGGGTGATACGAGGATTCGCGGTTACCTCGTTCTGGCATCAACATGTGTAGTTGTTGGAGACCGTGTTGATCTTGGTATTATCTTGGAGGATGGACTCGTTGGGGATGAGGCCATCGGTCATGGCGGGAGTTTCCGGTGTTGATACATTTCGGATTATACTTCTCAGGCTTGTAGTTCGTAATGTGATATGGGACCCGGAGACGAAGTGCATGATAGTTCAATGGTTGGATGGGGTCTCGCGTATTGTCCCATGGTGGACATGGGATCTTGGTAGTATACTTGAGGGGATTTGGTTATTAGCAGGGACAAAAGCAATTTTAGCAGAGGAGGTTGTAATGTCGCACTTTGAGATTATCGTACAATGCTGGGAGGTTGCATGATAGCAGTGGTAGCGGATGGAGGGTTATGGCGATGCGGTGTTGAGGCATTTTGGGGTGGCTTGCGCCAGCTCATCCCATTCATCGTTATGATCCATTCGCGGGTTGGTTTTGGTTTCGTTGCATTCAGATGATTTCCACGATTTTGAGTATTTTCAACTGTCAGTTAATTAACTTAAGAGGTCATTTTGGGCAAAATACTTGGGAACCTCTAGGTGTAATGATCATTGGAATGAGAGGAACAAGACTCTACGGAATGGGATGATGAGAGTGACTTTCGTGTGAAATACTGGGAGAGATAAAGGCACTTTTGGAGGTAAAGGTTAATTAATTAGTGAAGTGATTAATTAATTAATTAATAATAAAAAGGAAAAGAGATCACTGGAGACAGGGGAGTTGAAGGAGTATAAAGGAGAGGCAAGGGCATCTTCTCATTCAATTCATGTATGTTTTATCTTCGATGTCAGCTTCTAGTTAGAGAACCCATACCTTGCAGGAGTTTGGGGGCTTTGACTTAACAAACCCTGGAAGGCGGTCGGTGAAGATTCCACCTACTTGTCCCAAGCTTGGTCGAGAGTCTGGCTCCCCACACCATTCTAGTTACGATTTACTTTCGGTCGGAGGTTCTACACCGACCAGACGCGGGGAAGAGGAAGGTTACCATTGGGGGTTCTACCGACAAAATGGTGCGCCATCCATTGAGGGAAGTTTGTTCCGGGTGATTGGCAGGGCTTATGGAGATTCTAACACCTAGGTTTTCATTAGAGTGCATTAGCCATTAGATCTAGTGCATTCAATGGAGTTTTATGTGTCATTTTATTTATTGGATGCATGGGACAGATGGAGGAGAGTACACTTGAAGGGACTTTGACCATTTGTTAGTCAGGATCTTCAATGTTCCAAACTGGGACTTCCATGGGGAGTAGCAAGCCCCAATCTATCATTCCTAGTGGTTTTGTGTGGGCATTTGGAGGCCCTCTAAGAATGGTGAAATTATCTACAGGGCATCCAAGGCACCATTCTGGAGGAGGTCAGGATCCATGGGTTTGGAGGGATCTTGGAAGTTGTTTCAGGTTTTGTTCTAACCCCTTGCTGATCTAATGTATTGTTTGGCATGTGTTCCTTTGGTTTGAACATCTTTGGCCGGAGACGAATTATTGAGGATCTTGACATTCCAGTGAGGGGCATAGCACCACATCGAGCTTGAGGTTTGGCACTTCATGACGGATCTCTCTTGTAGTGGTCTTCGTGGCATATTCTGACCTTGCTGGAGGCTTGTTTGTCTTCGGGGCATTTTGTAGTAGTTCATATATTGTCTCTTGGAGCCATATGTTGAGCATCCAGATCGACCCTCACACCAACAGCCAGCGGGTTCTTGATCATTATATTAATAAAGGTCAAATCTTGCTATTGGTTCGCGTAGCGGTGTATCTTGTACATTGGTGTATCTTGAATCTATGTGTGATTATTGAACTTAAACCCTAGACCAAATCAAAGAGGTCAACACAAATGGCTTCTGCTCCTGAAACAAATAGAAATCAACAAAGTGTTTGGCCAATCCACAGTAAGAGTTTAAAATACACCCAAAACCCGTGATGTTCTCGGCATATTGGCTTGGGAACATTACAATATAAAGAGAGAGCATTAATAATATATTAGAAATGTTTATATATATGGTATTAGTCTCTAAAAATATTATAGAAAACAATAATAACAAAATATATATATATATATATAAGATTACATAACTTTACAATATAAATGACATAATAGATTATACTTTATAAGTTTGTGGTGGATTTTCCTTATTCTGAACGTGTAGTGTTACTAGTGTTCTTTAGCGTTACCATTAACGTATATATCGTAGTACTAAGTAGTAGCAACCGAGAGCAGAAGAACGAGGATTTATACTGGGATAACCCCAAATGGGGGAAAACCCGACAACCTTTCTTAGATAGATTTGGATTTCACAAAGCAAGTCCAATGAGATAAACCCTAGCACAAGTGTTAGCTCAACCAAAAAATACCACCCCAACTACAACAACAACACCATACAAATGTAGCGCACCTCCTTGAGGAGTGGCCTTGGAGAAGATACCAAAGGCAGACAGATAAACTGTGCAGTTGTAGCTACTTCGTCACCTCCTCCAAACTTGCATTGTGGTTAGGTGTGAGGTGGTGAGACAGATGAGGCTGGGCGCCTCCTTATTTATAGTCTTCTTGTCCCTCTAGGCGGGTCGACTTCTCTTCTGGAAGGTGTCTTTCATTATACTTTATTCTTACGAGTCGACTTCTCTTCTGGGGTAATTCGACATCTATCCAATGGATCTCTTAATTCTGGAATCTTCTCCGCATCTAAGAAGGAGTCATCTGGGAGGAAAGATTCTCAGGCCATTACCAAAACATCAACACTCCTTAGCTAGGAGGCATCTTTCTCGATGTCTTCATCTGGTAGTCCACTAACTACTCTTTACTAATCACATGACACCACGTATGCTACAATGCCTTGATGCTTCGAATACCGGGCACAATCTACATTGCTCAAAAGCGGTATACCACCATTTACATCTAAGCGATGCAGCGGTAATCTCCAAGACAATGCGACTAGTAGCACATTGCTACTACAATGTCATCCAATGGATCCTTAATTATTTTGCCAAGTGAACACACAACCTTATTGTCCGATGACACCTAGTCAGCACTAATTAGAACACATCTATTGTAGTAGCACACAACTATTGTCCGAGTCACACGATAGCCCTCATAGAGTGGAACACATCCACAAATGTAGCACCACAGAATCTTGTCTAGAAGCCTACAGTCTCCTTGATTACACCTGGCTCACCCGTGGTAGCTTGCAACTATTGTCGGAGACCTGCAGTCTCCACCCGATTGGTACACAACCAGAAATTAGCCTGACTATTGTCTAAAGTCTGCGGTCTCCACCACTTTGGTACACTGCAACTACCGAAGTAGCACCGACTATTGTCAGAGTCACCGGCCTCCCTTCAATGGAACACATCCAAGTAGTAGCTGCAGGCTGTGTCAGGGAGTCTGCGGCCTCGCCAATGGAACATCCACGTGGTAGCACGCAACCCCTACTGTCCAGTCCTGACCTCTGCCGGTGGAACACATCCATCGTAGTAGAACACAACCCTCTTGTCCATGAACCTGCAGGTCTCCATGGGTGGAGGTACACACAACCACCGTGTGCTTCCACAACAAAGCTGTCCAGGGTCTACTGTCTCCACCACTTAGTCTTACGACTTCGTGTGTGATGTTTCTTCTCTCCACAGTTGGCAGTGCATTACCCCCCTCAGTCCGCATCATTGGCCCGATCGAGACTCTGTCTAGAGGTTGTCGGCCTGAGAAAACAACACACCCTCCCCTCTCAGCGAGGGAGGTGGACGGTGGAACAACACTCAAGCTTGTCTGAAGTACTCATACTTCACTGTTGACAAGGGATTGGTGAGGATGTTTGTTATCTGCTCGTCCGTGGATATGTCTTGGAGCTCCACCAGTTTTTCTCCCATCGTCGATGTAATGGTATTTGATCTCTGCCAATGCTTAGACCTATCATGGAATACAAGGTTCTCGGTGGCTTCACTTGGCTTTGATTGGCTCTGGTATTACATCAAAGTTGGCTCCAGTCAGATCAAATACTCCGACTAGCAACTTTTGAACCCTGCCTTCACAACTTGCCAGCTTGTATAGCGATATACTCTGCTTTTGATTAATACTTGAGTGCCATGATGTCTGCTTCACGCGCTCAACCATTAGATCATGCTTGATCTCAGACTAAAACTTGACATCTGAGTACTCTTCCAATCCTTGTACTCTGCCGGTCAATTTGTATATCCATTCCGCATCTCCATGAGGCATATCTCAATCCACATCCAATAGTACCATGAAGGTGCCTCAACATATGCTTTGTTGCATCTAATTTATCTATCTAGGTTCAACCATGTGTTGAGTTCAGGTATTCAACGCAAAAGTATATGCGGCACATTTGTTGTCCCGGATACGTGGGATCCCGATCAATTATGCGGTATTAGGTAGGATCCACCAGATAGAGATTTTGTCGCTCCAAGAGCTTCGGTTGTCGTCGTGTGGTGTGTGGACTTGCATTCCATCATCCTAATTCTGTAGAATCCTCAATGGTATATTTCCTTGGTTAAGGAGGAGAAGGATCTCATCTGATCTCTGCCACGCTTCCAATCCCAAGAAGTAATGCGTGGACTTAGATCCTTCATCTCAAGCTATGAAGAGGCTCCCTCTTGCGCCAGCTATGGGCTTCTCATCTCTCTGTCAGAAACGGGTCATCCATACAGGGATCAATGGGAATCATCCACAAAGCTCATCAAAATAACTATCGATCATGTATCATGTCACGGGTGCGTTTGGAGGCGGGTATAGAAGCCTTCTTCAATGCATAGACATGGACTCCAGCTCTCGCTTTGTCAGTTGCTCTGTGTACTTCAAATTGTGGCTATAGAGCAAATGTCTCGTCATAATCTTCTCCTCTTGCTAGGAGAATCCTCAGACCACAAATCAAACTTTCTACATCTCTATTCTTTGCTTTATATGCGACATCTCTTTGAGTCTGTGGTTCAATCTTGGAACTCATTTCCTTCTGGTCTTAAAAGAAACCACCTCTCACACATCATTCTTCATGATGGTGATACTCCTCCATCATGGCATCTTTCATTCACAGCTTCGTGACTTCTTCAATGGTGGAGGCTCTGAATCAATGATGATGCTTTCGTCAGCATGCATATAGGCGGAAACATGTGGTTTCGTAGTGAGGCAAAACAATCCCAATCCTTACGGCCGGTGCCTCCCTCACATTGCGCAGCAAGACCTATCGAATGAGGAGTAATCCCCTCCCTTCCTAGGAATCATTACATCTCGAGAAACCCTCTGAAGCTTGATCTAGCCACTGCGACTCATGGCGCACATGTCGTCAATCTTGGAAAGCGTCTCTCTCTCTATCGAATCGAGAAAAGAATACTTTGAATGCAGTCTCTAAACCGGTACGACTCTCTCGAGATCGGGCTCACTCTGAATCTGCATGCTCCCTGCCAGCTTGACTCCTACGGAAGGTCTCCTACGATCTAGAACCCACACTTCCGTTGCATCCGTTGACTTCTTCTGAAGACTGATCTCCTATGGATTTGTGTTGGGAGGTTGCTCCTCCCTACTGAGTTCTAGGGTTGACTCCCTCTAAAATCTACCTCAACCGGGTACTTAGTGGGGTGGATTTGCCTCCACCACTAGAGGTCATTTGCTTCTCTTCATGGTATGACATTAATGCCATGTATCCTGTGAGAACATGCTTGTTCTTGCATGTTCGTTTCTAGGTAAAGCCCTTCTAGCACTCTGACTCTTCACGATGATAGAATTGGTCAAGTCTTGTCTGGTCATCTTTGGAGCCTTGCTCCTCGCCGGGTAATCTCCATAAGACATACTCTTCTTTGTCTTCTTCTTAACATGGGTGTATACATTTGTGTACACCCGGTTCTATATCAACTAGGAATTGTCAGTGTTGCCTCTGCAACTATCGCTCATAGCAAAACTCCTTCCTGAGCTATCACTTGTGACTTGCAGAACGAGAGACAAGAATAACATTCCATGGTAACCTCCATGGAATGGTTAGTAATCAGAACATCTCCTAGAGGAGATCAATTTCATCTTGGAGACAAGTATATCATTAATAATGAACAATGACCATTTTCTTAATGGTAGTCATACCGATAGTATTCAAGTGTACCTAAACATTTGATAGCACATTTGATAGCGATTTGATATATAAAATAATAAAGTTGTAGAATTGTTATCTAAAATTACATTGAGTGCCACTTAAGCAACAACAATGTAAAATATCAAACTGATATGTGACACAGACCTAGTGTTGTTGTCATGCTTGATTTTCCTTCTATCGTTCATATGCATGGAAACACCATTGTCTAAAAGACAAATTCTTCATCTTTGATCCCTTTAGTGTTAGGCATCTGTTGCATGTGCATGGTGTCTCTTCTTCTCCTTTTCATTTCTATCTAGACATCGAAAGGCATAATGTCCCAGCTTATCGCAATTGTAGCATCGACCTTTGGCAGCATCTAGCCTTGCTCTTATATGAGGGTCTCTTAGACTTCTTCAGTTCTTCCCTTTTCTTTCTCTTCTTCCCTTGGGAAACAAGTGCTTTATTTCCATCCTCACTCCGATCTTTTGTCTTGGATATCGGCTTAGTTCCTCTTGAGTTACATCGACCATAACTTATCAAACTTGGGCAATCTCCTTCTTGCGCAAATTCCATGGACAAATGGGTCCCAAGAGGGAGGGAATCCATTGAGTGTAGTGGTCACGAGTTCAACGTTGTCCACTGGGTCTCCAATGGTTGCTAATTGATGTAGTCTTTTGCGATGTCTTCATAAAATGGTTATTATTGTTCGACTTGTTTCATTGTCAGTTTAGGGTTGATGCCTCAAAGTAGAGAAAACTTTCATTTGTTGTTCTTTACTTTCGCCAAAGGTGCGGTTGGAACATCCATGTCTCCTTAGGTGTCTTCAGGTTAAATTACGTTAACCAGGGTGATCCTTATTGAATGTCAAGATCCTCTTGGCCTTGACCTCATTCTTCTTGAACTTTGCTTTTGCTTCTTCATGGATAGGAAGATATTTCATTCTGATCCTAATAGGTCAGGTCTCTTCGAATGAGAATTGTGTGCTTGGGATAGAGTTATCTACTCCAATGCTATTTCTACTCACTTATCTTTGGTGAAATTTTTGGGTGATGAAACCCACAGCCTGAAGAAACTCGAGATTCTTCAAACTTCCGCAAGCGTGTGCTTAGGGTTTGAGAGTGCGGTAGAAATAGGACATGCTTCTCTGTACGAATTATCCCTAACGTCCTTGGGAAAGTGCTCAAGGAGCTTGACAAGGTTGCAAGGTGTTGATTGTCGATGTATCCGATCTTCCCTTCGATTGGTTAAATTGTTGCCAAAGGTAACCGGCTTTATTCTGTGTTGGATATTTCATATTCTGAGCATTAGTGTTGCACTGGATTTTCTTTCCTTGGATTTACCATTAACATATATAGCATGTACTAAGCAGTAGCAGCATGAACAAGAGAGAGAAAATAACACAAGAGATTTATCACTGAGAAAACCCAAATGGGGAAAAACCCGGCAACCTTTCTTAGATAGATTATGATTTCGCAAAATCAAGTCCAATTAGATAAACCCTAGCACAGGTGCTAGCTCAACCAGAAATACCAACCCAGGTTATGCTGACACCACCAACCTAATTAGCACCTCCTGAGGAGAAGCGCACAAGAAAGATACCAAAAGGCGCATAACAATAAATTAATGG
Organism: Picea sitchensis; assembly: GCA_010110895.2. Taxonomy (NCBI): domain Eukaryota; kingdom Viridiplantae; phylum Streptophyta; class Pinopsida; order Pinales; family Pinaceae; genus Picea; species Picea sitchensis. Next base: position 43,724 of record SNQJ01S0009407.1, on the reverse strand, counting down.
GATTCTGTGTTACCATCACCTCCTCCAAACTTACAGCCTTGCCATTGTAGTTGGGAGGGTGAGTGAAGTGAACTCTAAATGAGCTAAGAAGCCTCAACATTTATAGTCTTCTTGTCCTTCTAGTTGGGCTGACTTCTCTTTTGGGAAGGTGTCTTTCATTATACTTTATTCTTACTGGGCGACTTCTCTTCTAGGGTATTTCAACATCTGTCCAATGGATATCTTGCTTTCGAAATCTTCTCCACATCTAAGAAATGTCATATAGGAGGAAAGATCTCCATGACTACCAAAACATCAACATTTATAACATAAATACTATAATCTAGTATATCATAAAAATATTATCTATAAAATGTAAAGAATATTATATAAAATAGGTATAGCATTTATAAACTATAATGTTAACATAAAAATATACATATATAATAACCTAAACTATATATAAAATAAACTTTAAACTATAAAAATTCCCCCTACCATATCCACGACAGAAGGGCATTGAGCATCTAGCATCAAGCAACAGGTTATAGTATGCACTCATTGAGATCTAAAATAGATTGTTTAGCATCAAGCTTCCAAACCACCATCAAGCAAGACCAAATCCCGTCATAGAGATGCGTGAGGATGAGAATGGAAGCTCCCATAGAAAGATGTGCATCTATTGTTAAGAATATTGTTGATTATCAGAGGCACAAAATGTTGTCTACGGCAAACATAAAATTTGGCATCTATTGTAGATGCACAAACCATTGTCTATGGCAAGGAATAAAATCCTTTGTCTACAACAAAATTATTTCTTGTCATCCTAGGGGTAGAAATCCTTGAGAGAAAAATCATTGTCAAGCAAAAGATAATGTGTAATTTCATTTCATTCCCAAAAAGCTTAGAAAACCTAGCAACACTTATAATACGGTCAAACCTAAAAACCATATTGCATGTATAATACGGTCAAACCATATTGCGACCATATTTCCATACACCAATTAGTCGTACAATCGAAGACTATAACTATGCTATAGATGTAGATAACTTCACCCCTAAACGAGTATTTGATGGAAATATGTGTTATAGCTCTAAGCCTTTTCTTATAAACTTTGCAAGCCAATTTTTTATCATTTTTTCCAAAGAGATCCTAGTATATAGAAAGATTTGCACCTATATATAAATAAAACATGAAGCTAAGAGTAGACCTTGGGACCATAGAAAAGACCTCAACAAAACAATGCTTTCATAAACCCATATTATAACCCCAATTACTAGTCTACTCTAAAGCATGCCCCAATTACTAGTCTACTCTAAAGCATGCACTTTCTAAGGCCCCACAATACCTACTTTGGTTATAAATCAACAAACTATAAAGGTTGTACCAAGAGAGATCCCAACCACAAAAAGTGTCATCCCACTGTATGCAATTGAGTAGAAACACGAGAAATATTTGTTACTAACCTTGAACCTGTGATTCAACCAACATAACTATACATTTCTTCAATAAGCATAGTCAAGGATAACCTTGACTAACTGTGGAGGATACCCACTCAATAAAATTTCATATTGGCTTGCTACCTACCTTGGAACAATATTCCAACAACTCAAGTCTATTGTATTTCGAATGTCACACTCCAAAGGAACTAGAAGAGGATCCCTTTAATCACGCTAAGCAAACATGTGTTTGGGGTATTGAACATCAACTATGATTTTGAGAAAAATAAAGCCACAAGGAGTAGAATCAAAGCATGGATTAAATAGGACCAAGAACTATACAATGCAAAATAAATGTACTTTCAATAGTTGAAATTGGAACAAGCCTCTAAAAGAATTCTCATACTTATATGGTGTGATCTGGATCTGACTAATGATTAAGAGTCAAGACATAATAAAAGACATAGTTGATGACCTTTTTCAAAGGCTTTTTTCAAGAAGTGGTTGTGATGTGTATCGTCTTGTTGTTAAGTAATTCATCAATAGCATTATTCTTGCTAAGATTCCTAAGTCATCAATAGTATTACTCCTACTAAGATTCCTACACATGTAGTCCTTTTAGTCTCATCCCTAGACAAACACAAAATGTTTCAAGATTTACAGCACCTAACTAAGGGCATATTACCAAGCTTGGATGGGTTGCCCTCCGAGCCTTATTTGGTTCTCTAAACTGTGATTGGTAAATTATCTTTTTAGAGTATCCCAAGAGGACTTGGAAGCAAGCCACATGTGATGTTGGTTTTTTTGGGGAGGTAGGGTGTGCAAGCAAATGAAGACCTTTTTAAGTCGATTCCTAAATAGAGGCAAAAGAATATAATAAATCGTTATTGGCTTATTTTGCTTAAAGTGATGTCTTAAAAAGTGTTTGTTAAAGCTCTTGTAAATCACATCAAAATTTCCATTGCCCAAATTGTTTGGCATAAGAAAATAGGGTTTATTCAAAGTCGCTTCACCCTAAATGACATTACTACCACCTAGGAAAGACTAGAATTGTTAATGGAGACTAACCAAACAATCCAATTTCGAAAGGTCAATTTCGACAAGGCCTGCAATAGAATTGAGTGGGAGTCCATCCTCGATATGCTCTCCTAGTTGGCAATTGGGAGTTCTTTTACAATATTAGTAATACATCTCTTCTCAAATGCCTCTACCAATGCATGCATTGATGGAGAATTGCCAAAAAAGCTTTTTCTCAAGCAATTGATCAAACAAGGTTGTTTGTTGTCCCCTTATTTATAGTTATTACAATTGATTCCCTAGAGCATCTTCTTGGAAATGCTCAAGTAGGTCATGTTGGAGTATTAACACTCCAACACTAAAGTTGGAAGGTAATAAAGTCATGGTGTTATTAATAAACTTTAATAAGGCATTTGTTAAGAAATGCTAGGACAATTAGGTAGTATAGCCACCACATTGATGTCATAAAAGAGGATCCCCCTCACTATATACGATGACTTCTTGAAGAACAAAATAATTCTTCTTAACTTTCATCTCTTGTGCATATCATCAAATGTCCAACATGGTATAAAAGTTGCAAGATCCGAAGTCAAGTAGATTCAGATTCAAAGTGACTAACACTCAATTTATTCGTGGTGTGATCCAATAGTTCGAGGAGAGCAAAAATATGTTTAAGGTTAAATCCTTCTTATGAAGTTGATTAAATAATAGCTATATAGTTTTTTAAGGGTTTCGACAGTGACTTCAATTTTTAAATATACAGGTAGAGATTATTAAAATAATAAAGCAAGGAAGTGCATGAGATATAGAAATAATCTAGCACTAAAGCAGATAGGGATGCAAGACGAATAGCCTAATAACATCTATACTTTGTCCTAACCATCTTCCCCCAAGAAACTGCAGTCTAAGGAAGAAGAATCAAGACAAAGGAAGAGAAGATACATGATCACTCCCAACTAACTTCGGACTTACACGAATCTGCTTTGAAGAGGTTGAAACTCTTAAATGTTGAAGCAAGAAATTTGCTCGTGTGAGAGGAGAAAAGGGGAAACGAACCTATCAGGAAGAAGGATGATGTCGTAGCAAGAAGAAAGGCACATAACTACCTATTGAGAAGAATGAAACCATCACAGTGGTGGACCTAATCGACTTGAACAAAAGTGACAGGAAGAAAGGGCCAAACCAAAGCTGCTAACACATAGGCAGCATACATGGCCTATGAACACCATGAAACATTGAATAAATATAGAGGCACACAAAGGAACGTAAATTATGCGACAGAGGCGTAATTTTTATTCGAATTTCCCTACAAGAAGAGATTCACAATCAGAAGAGAATATTTCTTGTTCTAATTTATGTGCAACAAGATATTCAAGTGACTTAGACTGAAGCAAGCAGAACCCTCCTACCAGGCAATGAAATAAACGCACACTCAAAAGAAATGCAGAGGCAATGATTGAAGTTGACTCTATACCTTGTTTGCAACACGGTTTCAACCACAACAAAAAGGCAACAACCAATACAGAGGTATTTGCCTGAAGATTTTTGGCAAAGGATAAAACCCTTTTCGGACATAAAGGTAGTATTCGCAATTTATGAAGATTTATTTTCCCCAAAAATATAAATAATTTTTAAAAGGAAAAGGAAATTAGAAAGGCATTAAAAACTTAACATGCATTAGAAGAAATTTGAAAATGTTAAACATTGACCATAATGTTTAGACATAAAATGGTTTGGCCATCCAGCGCAAAGCAACACACAAAATCTCTTCAACTTTGTTTCCAAATGGTACATTTTTGGGAAAATGTAATTTCATGTGCTAGTTTGGTCAAATTCATTGGTTTAACCCCATATTTTGTGTAACAAAAGATGTTGGAACGTAATCCATGAGGGTTATGATATTTTGTATTATTCACTTGGAATATGAAAAATCAAGTGAAAACTATCATCGAGAGTCCAAGAGACCTCTTGGAAGATGAATCCAAAGGTCTATTTATACATGTACCATATTAATGAAATGTATTCCACGTTGATCTGCATTTGTGTGCATTCTAACAGTGGTATCAAAGCTCTATAGTTCTTAGGGCCTATGGTAGTTGTCCATAGCAATTGAGCAGGTTAACTCCATGATTCTCTGCTCTTGGCGTTTTCTTTCCTTCTATGTGCAGAAATGTCCCTTTGCAAGACTGTCTCTCTAGTTTTTGATCTACCTATATGTGTCCTCAGTCCTGTGCATTAGTCTACCATCCCTGCACAAGCGTTAAGGCATCACTCACGCCCTTCATCTCTATGAATGTTGCCTCGCACAGAATTGTGTGTGGCACAAACCCTCCCAAACGCGCATTGCAAAATCCTTCGTTGCAATCTCTTGTGTAATTGCATGCTTGTCTTGCTCGATCTTCTAAATCTCTTGAAGCTCTATCACAACTTTCTCTAAGAGATTCTGGTGCGATTCGAATATAGATCAAATTTCTTTCGTCGTTGTTGCCACATGTGCTTTCGAAAGAATGCAAAACCCTTGAAGGATTGTGGGAATCGAACCCTAGTAAGTTGTTAACCTAGATCCTGGAAGTGAGTCCAGCCATATCGTGAAGAAGTAACTTTGCTTGGCTATTTTTAGGGACAAAGGAGGCATAGAGGGTGTTGTCGCAGCAAGAGAATGAGGAATAGAGACCCTAGCTTGGCCAAAGAAGAACAAAAAAGGAGGATTTTGCATCATTTTCAAAGGGCTTGAGAGCTCGCTTTAGGCCTCCATCACATACAATCATTGCGTCTCGATTTTTTACCTAGAAACCTATAATTCAATTTTCTTTCGAATATGGATGACCTGCGGCTTGATTTTCTATCTATTTCCTGTCGATTTTTCTGGTGGACGCTTACCAAAGAGATGGCCGCTCATTAGGGATTTCAGCCAAGCATGCAAGTGGTGATCTCCCTCTTTCTGTGAGGAACCTTTGGTTCCTATTCTAGTTGCGTGTATTTTAGTCATGAGTAGTGAACTCGATGTGCAACAAAGGCATAAACCTTACACGAAATTAGGGTTTCCATTACCATAATCCGAGGATTTGCATCTCTGTTGCCTTCATTGCTTGCAGGAGACGTTGAGTGGATACATTCATGAACAAAGTCCAGATGGCCAAAGAAAAGTCCTTCAAATATTCTTGAAATGCCTCTTCATTCTTTTCCATGTAATATTCTTTCAAATAGCAAAGCTCAACTGGTCTATGATACCCTCCTTGTCTTACTCTGCATCTTCAAGAATGGGGTACGCTATGGTCAAATATGTGTGAAACTCCACCATCCACTCCTTCATACAACACTTCTAAAAACTCTAGGAGTTCTTGAAATTTCGAAGAACAGAAAACCTTATAGCAGAGCCTCCTAGTCCGAAGGAAAACCTTGAGTAAGGGTGCAGCGAACCCATCCAAGCAATATTTAAGACAAATCATTGCTATTACACTAGTAACGAAACTTCTACAAGATTGAATTTGCAATATTCAGAATCCCGTTGATGATAACATAATCAATGGACAAATGAAAACTCTTCACAAGCTTGGGAAGTAGGGTTTGCCAGAAATCGTGTTTGCTTATGATAGTTAATGCTTCATTAAGCTGAGTTTGTATATGTGGATGAGCACTCAGCATTGGTAGATGATCTAATGGGTATGTATATCAATAGCATTGTTATTATCCGACGAGCATCTTCAAAGACCTGAAGAACAATGTATATTCATCGATTTAAACTTTGTGAAGTCACGTCTCGTGTGTATGTTGGCAATGTGAATCTTAGAACAACTAAGCGTGACCTGGAGGATGATGGTGATAGATGTGGAATTTGAACCCATTCCGCACCAAAATCAAGGTAACTTGCAAATAGTTTTTTTGTAAGTTTACTTGTGTTTTTTTTTAAATTAAGTTGAATTACATTATAAACGGGTGCATTTTCAGTAGAAGTCGACACCCTTCTTTTGTTGAGTTAGCATTGTAGAGTTTGATTGTTATAAGGGTGGAGTTGCAAGAAACCCTTTGAGATGTAAGTCAATCTTTAAATGGATCGAATTTATGAATTATTAGAGTTACTGAACACTCTAATACTCTCTACTATCGACAATATGGTCACAACTGACAAAGAAACTCTTCAATCTGTTCTAACTTGTTTGCAAGCTTCACAAGCCAAAGTAGAACTGCTTCAAATTCAAACTCAACTTCTTTATGATGAACTTCAACATTCTAAACTAGTCCTTCTTTAGAACAATCCTCTTTTCGATGATGATGATGATCCAGAGCAACAGCCAGTGCAGGAGCAACTCAATGAGCCAACTTCATATACAAGTGCAGATGAAGACAAAGTTCTGGATGAACAAGTTCGACTCTCTTTCCAAGCAAGTCATTAGACCTTGGGAAGAAATCATAGACAATAAGCACAGAACATGTATCGGATATGAAAAGAAAGTTACCTTTCATATTCCGGATTATACCAAACCAATCCAATTCCAAAGTGTTGGATTTCATCAAGAAGGTTCATATTCACCTGCTCCAATTCAAGAGAAGATTCCTAAATGCTAACATTGTCATCGAGTTGGCCACATGGAGGATCAATGTTTTGATCTTCATCCTTGTGAGCATTGTGGAAAGCATAATCATCTTTCAGACAGATGTTTCAAATGCAAGAAAACTACAAGAGTAAAGAACCATTATGGGTGGATCACTTATTGTTAATGGTCATCAACAGCCAAGAAGATATATCAATCATACAGAAGAATTCATTCTTGAGTATTGACACATCTTGCAGTGGAAAGATTTGCATCTTCTCACCTTGTACCTGACAGGGGGGATAATATTAGTGATTGACGATCAGGGTTCAAGTTTTTAAGTCCTATCAAACGAGCAGTAACAAGCAAACGTGATTTGGTTTGTGGTTTTCCTTAAACCTCAATTTAGTAGAAGACATCAGCTTTTGTTAGACAACAGTTTGTGGTCATCTTTAAACCTCCATTTGAGAGCACTTCCAATTAGCAGATGACATTAGCTTCTAGCTAAATTAGGAAATGTTCCAAAAAACTAGTTCCAAGTTCTAGAGTTTGTGGTCTTCCTTAAAACCACAAGATTCATTCCATTTAGTAGAAGACATCAGATTCTGCTAGCCATTTGGTTTGTGGTCATCCCAAAACCACCAGATTTAGAGAGCATATTCAGTGATTGATAGCTATCCACTTCCAAATTTCAGCTCTCTGCTTGGACTCACATACAACCCTTCGAATTAAAGCAAGGAATGTGGGAAACATAATGCATGAGGGTTATGAAAAATTGTATTATTCACTTGGAATGTGAAAAATCAAGTGAAAACTGTCATTGGGAGTTTAAGAGACACCTCTTGAAAGATGAATCCAAAGGTCAAGAACATGTATTTATACGTGTATCATATTTATGAAATGTATTCCATGTTGATCCAATTTGTGTGGATTCTAACAAAAGAGAATCGAATAAGGATGGAAATTATTATTTTGAAACAATAAAGAGATAAGATTTTTTTATTAATGTCCAATCAGTGACCATACGTAGGTCAAAAAGACTGCTAGGTACATCAGAATCAATCCATTGTGGGAGTGCAAATGCAACTTCTATAAAAGCATATCCAACACAAAGGAACACTCCAAATCTCTTCAACTATATTTCCAAATGGTACTTTTTTGGTTAGATTCATTGGTTTAACCCCATATTTTGGGTAACAAAAGAGAATCGAAAAAGGATGGAAATGATTAGTTTGAAACAATAAAGAGATAAGATAAGATAATTTTAATGATGTCCAACAAGTCACTGTAAGTAGGTCAAAGGGACTACTAGGTAGATTAGAATTAATATATTGTGGGAGTGTGAATGCAACTCCATAAATCATATCTAACCCCTAAGGTCGAAGACCTTGAATCTAAAGTCGATCATCCAAGAAATAAAAGTACACAAAGTTGAGAATCCTAGAGAAGAAAGAATCCTCTCAAGAACTCAAGAATCGAGAAAAATGTCTCCACCGAAGATGCCTGGAGAATGTGTTTGAGATCTAGAGTTGTTATCGCCTACTTATGAGGAGGAGAAGCTTTTAACCTATGAATCTATACTTGCGGTAGGTGGATCTCTCCTACCATTCGAGGATGAAGCGAACAAACTTGATGGAGGACTCTCTGAATGAACTTGAAGATTTGGAAGTACTGAACTATCTGGGTACAACATGTTGCTTGGAAGAGGCTACTCTCTGCTAAGATCTAGATGAGAAGAAAGAAGGGTGTTTGTTGTTAACAGAGGAATTGTCCTAGGCCTGGGATCAACACTATCACAAGGGTGTCACAGGAAGAGATCGAGGGTCTCCCTAAGATCTTGTGGGATCTGGAAGTTGAGTTGGAACTACTCTCTACCTACCTCTTTGTGCCTCTATCTGTGAGCACTATGAAAGAGGTGATCGTCTTGGTAGTGTCTAATGTTGAGGGTGGTATAAGCAAAGACGATCTAAGCCCGAAAGCCTCCCTCAGGTAAGCCAAGCACCATTGATCCAAATACCTAAAGATGGAGAGGGGGTTCTAGGACTCCCTGAAAAGGAAATGATATCAACCTAAGATCTCATAATAGATGGGGCATCAAAAAATGAAATGCTCCTCTGTCTCCATCTCTTATAGGTGGCAAAATCAACAAGCATTGTCCACTTGTGGAATATGGTGATCGGCTTTGGGTGAGAACCAACCAAAATTGGTCGATTGGGATCTTGAGGGCACGCATCTAGTCGTGAAGTGTATAGGTTGATCTCACAATGAGGTCATCTCTCATCTCCATGAAATGCTCTACCTATAAGGCCATCTTAGGTTTGAGCCTACCAAATAGATCTACCTAGATGACTTGAATGTTTTGTCTGTAAGTGTCCTCCCTAATGATTTTATTCAGCTCCTACTTGTTCAATAGGAGATGGCCAAGGGCATCCAGTGAGTCCTTGGGCAAGGCAAGCATGTCCATTGAGATGCCCACTAACTGTAATAGGCATGTAACCTCAACAAACCAATAATTGACTCGCCAAGAGGAACTGGTCAAGGCAATGGAAATAGCCTCTAAGGATTGATATGCAAGGTAAGGGTACTAATCTCTACCAATGTCAGAATCAATGAAGTTTTAGACATGATGAATTAGTGAAACCAATCAAAAAATGGCCTCAATCCAAAAAGGGCACATGGGTTGAGTACTCTACATGTCAAGGTGAAATTCATCCTGCTTCATTAAGAAGAGATGGTAAAATAATTTTGCTTAGGTGGATTCCTTCTTTGATGAGAAGAGATGGCAACAAGGTTGCTTAGGTAAATTCCTACTTCAAAAAAGAATAGATGGCAAGACGTTTTCTGTGGTAGATGTCTATTAATTGAAATTCAACCTTTGAGTTAGAGGAGACAACAATTTCATGAAGCACCAACATAGGTCCCAAGATTTGGAAATACGAAAACCTGAAAAATAAAATAGTTTCAATAATTCTTAAAAGCTTTTAGGTGTAGGGGGCAGGGGCGGTGAGGGGGTATGGTGAGGTAATAGTTAAAACTAGCATTGTTGTGTTAAAGGGGGGTGTTTGAGTGTTAACAACTTAACACTCCAATACTAAACTTGAAATGTAATAAAATCGTGGTGCTATCAATGAATTTAATAAAATAACATTTGGGCATTTGTTAATAAGTAGTTAGGCCAATTAGATAGTATAACCACCACGTTGATATAATGAAAGGGGACCCCCTTCATTGTATACAATAACTTCTTGATTAATAAAATAATTCTTCTTAACTTTCATCTCTTGTCTATTTTGTCCAAGTCCAACAAGTCAAACTCAAAGAATCTCTCTCCTTGGTAGTGAACAATTATTAAAAGTCCATCTTACTAATGATTGAACTATCACTCTGGAGTTATCTTGCAACTTAGTTGAAGGGGCAATGGGTTGCCTTTTCATTTTTGTTGAAGTGGATAAGGTAATCATGATTGTGGAAAAGACAAAGGCTCTCATTGTAAACAAGAAAACTTTTATAATTCACCTAATACGAAATGGAGGCTCATTTAGGCAAGGCATGTCGTATACTATTTATGAATCCAATATGTAATTTGTGTACCTATAAAGGTTCTCTTCAATTTTCGAATTCAATTTGGAATTTGTGTACCTATAAAGGTTCTCTTCAATTTTCGAATACAATTTGGAATTTGTGTACCTATTATAAAGGTTCTCTTAGAATGGATTTCGCACAAAGTTGAAAGTAGGCTTAATAGTTGGGTTGCTCAAAACATTTCTCTTAGGTCAAATCACTATCACAAACAAAATCCTTGCTACAAGTCATATATTTTATTCCTCGTGTATCTTTCCTTCAATACAAGGCACAAGCAAATGGAAATGTTTCCTCAACATTCTATTTCGAGGAGGCAAGGTGACAAAAGAGGCCTTAATTACGTTTCTTGCAACCTCTACACTTTTTCCAAAAATAATGGAGAGTTTGGTTTGAAATATATAAACGCTCAAAGAATTATGTTAGCAATTAAAGGTTTCGTAGGATTGAGAAGCAATGCACCCTGGCACATACTTATTAGTCGCCACAATACACAATCTTGCACATGTAACTGCATATTGAGCCTCTATGTTATGTACAACAAAGTCAGTGAAGATGAAGTTTCTAAAATCTCCAATTCATGTATTCTCAAGAGGATATGGCAAGCTTGGCAACTCATATTAAAATAGTTACATTGGGATTGTACAAATTATCATAAGGGATGAGATTTCATAGCACAATCAATTTGTATCTTTCCTTCAATACAAGGCACAAGCAAATGGAAATGTTTCCTCAACATTCTATTTCGAGGAGGCAAGGTGACAAAAGAGGCCTTAATTACGTTTCTTGCAACCTCTACACTTTTTCCAAAAATAATGGAGAGTTTGGTTTGAAATATATAAACGCTCAAAGAATTATGTTAGCAATTAAAGGTTTTGTAGGATTGAGAAGCAATGCACCCTGACACATACTTATTAGTCGCCACAATACACAATGTTGCACATGTAACTGCATATTGAGCCTCTATGTTATGTACAACAAAGTCAGTGAAGATGAAGTTTCTAAAATCTCCAATTCATGTATTCTCAAGAGGATATGGCAAGCTTGGCAACTCATATTAAAATAGTTACATTGGGATTGTACAAATTATCATAAGGGATGAGATTTCATAGCACAATCAATTTGGAATTTCTCAATGAAAAGGGGGTAGCATGGGTTAATTCCTTCCTTTGTGGTGAAAAGGATTGCAAGCAAAGGCTTTCACACAAGAGGAGATTTGTATGACATGGAAGCATGCAAGTGGTTATCTTGGAGAACTCTTGATCAATCTTGAAGGCTCCAGGTAGTGGACCAACCCACATTTACTACAATTTATCAAATGATAACAAATGATTGTTTGTTTAAGCTAATCATGATCCTCACGGACCTATTTAAAAGGATTTCCAATGGCCTAATGGGAATCCATTTATGGACTACCAAACCAAGGAGCTTCATGCCAAGATTTGGCTAAAAAATAAAATAGCATATTGTCTTAACTGTGAATTCTAATGGTGCAAATTATTGGGAAAACAATTATTTCAGATACATCTCAAAAAACACTCATACAATTAAGCACAAGACTTGGTGAGAAAAGTGGTAATGCCCTTTACTAAACTCTAGCCAAAGATGTCAAATACAATAAAACTTCTCTCTCAAATTGGAATGGAGGGATTCTTGCATTTATATAAGCAGAGGACTGTGTAAGCAACTATATTTAAGGACACGTGGTGATATATTCCTATTACATGTAAATCCCTAATCCTTCATAACGTGTAGCCTCTTAACTCACTATTACATTTATGACAACCTTATGTACCACATAAGCCCTTACAATTCCCTCTTGCACTCATCATTTGAATACTCTTCACCCCATAACATTGAAAAATTGTGATCTTCTAACATTTCAACATTTAGGCTCTAGAACCATAGGACCCCAAATGATCATTAATACTAACAATCCCCCTTTAACGACTATTTGTATAAATGTTCTCTGCATCAATTTTGGATTCTTCATCATGTATGTGTCATACTCATTTCACCCTACCATCTTTGGAACTTGCATACAAATCTACTCCCTTTCAATGTGTGACCCTAGTCTCGCACCATTCACTGGGTAGATACACAAATCAATCCATTCTACATCTATAATCTTTTATTATGTCTATTTGTAAATGTCAATATAGTAGTTGACGTTTCTCAATTAGATTTTCACTATCCTATGGTGGCATTGTTAATATTTTTGGTGTAACTTCGAAAGATACTCTTGTATATTTGTATTGGTCAAACCTTTAAAAGGTCATTGTAATTATATTGTATAAGTTGGCTCAACAGAATTTATTATTTTATTGGTATTTTACTTGTAATTGTAAAAAGCCCCATTGTGGCTAGTCGGCCCTATTTTTATGGGTTAGTTAGGTCAAAAGTCGTGTCTCTTCAAGAGATAATTTTATGTATAAATAGAGGATAGGTTCCTCTCATTTGTACATCAACACACACACTTCTCTTGTGTATCTTGGAGTGCATAAGGAGGTCTAGCACACAAGTCTTGAAGACTTGTTCTTTTGGTGTTTTGGTCTTGGTCCTTCTTGGAGAGCTATAGCGCTTTATTGTACTAGTTGAAAGAATCTATATTGAGGATTTTGGTTGTTGGGTTTTCTACCCCACGAGGATTTCCCAAGATAAACTTTGTATTCTATTGTATCTGTGATTGTTTATCTTTCAGTGATCCTATTGCAGTTATTATTGGATTAAATGTTGTAACTATGTAACAGGAAAAACTAAAATTCTAACAGGCGTCACCTGCCATATGGGTGGAAGCAATACACATCTACAATACCAATTCAAATTGGTTATATTAGAAGCTCTCTTTAATGGTTTTTTTGATAACAAATTTTCCAACAACTATACATTTACTTGTCTTTCTTCCATTTTCATTAGCTCCTTATAAAGCATCTCACATCTACCATTCGCTTAGTCACACAATTGCAATGGTGACTAATTCTATAGTACAAGGCACTCCTCGAAAATCGAGAATTTTTTACAAGTCCAACTTCAGCACAGATGTACACCTTACCACCCTACATGCAATTTCCATTCAAGGGTTGACGTTGGATTTCCAAACTACAGGTTTTGGAATCATATTTGTAGCACCATTTTAAGTGTTATAAAAAGATTGTGATGCACACACTACACTGTTTTGCTCACGCCACTAATATACCTTTTCAATTTTGTTCACAAATTACATGTCGACGTTAACCGCAAGCAAGTGTTGATGTCAAATCATATGAAACACAATGATCAAGGACCACCATGATCATCAGCTTGTCATTGTCATCTGACATCAACGATCTATTCATCTTTCATCTCGAGGGTCATCATTGCCTCTATTTTGATGTCTTCATCGAGTAGTATGTGCAATTCCATGAGTGCATCCATGGTACTCTAGGAGTGTGTAATGAAGTTCCATAACTCCCCTTCAAGCAAAACAATAGGTGAGGTCCACTATAACAATGTGGTTGCAACATCAACAAAAATTCTATCTTTAGGTCTTTTACCCATAGCTTCTACAATAGTAGAAAAAAATCATGCATATGATATGACGGAGCAACAAAACAATCACACAAGCAAGAGAGTTACTATTATGCGATTTTTCAATATGTTAACCAGCTAAACTCAAAACTCTATCAAGTAGAATTTTGTGGGTTCTCTATCCACAACTGAACTCATGGGTTCACCTTACCACTTTCCACATGACTCCTTTCTCAAATCATGTCTTTCTTATCAATGCAAAACTTCATCTTAAATTGTCTCACTTCTTGTTTCGACCACTATCTTGATATTGAGTCATCGCATTCTTAATTTTACCTTTCAACAATTTGCATTTCTATCTTCAATGTCTATAAATCAACTTGAACACTTCTTCAATTTCATGTCTTTGTCTTCCAACTTATGTTTTGATTCAATCTTTAAAATGATTCTCCGTTTGCCAAAAAAATGTGTTCATTGTTGGAGTGTGCAACTTCCAACAAGATAGCGAAATTAAACTAGAAAACCTAATTGGCGCCCCATTCTTATGATATAACATAACCATGACTCAATTTAAATTTGACATTCTTGAATTAATTTGGATATGCATGTCTTTAACATGTACAAACTCTCAACACTTGATAACTCAATATCCATTTTGGTATCTCAATTGAACCTCTAATTTATTACATCTTATGACAACCTTGATTGGGTAGAAACTTGGAAGAGGACTTCATGACCATGACTTCAAACTCATTTTTTTTTTACATCAGCTTTGTACATATATGATTGTCAAGTTCATAAACTTACACTTGTCTAAACACAAACAACAATCAATTAGCTTGCACATTTTGATTAAAAAAATGGCGCAAACTCTACTCTTTGATTCACCACGATGATATCAATACATCGTTAAAAAGAAACTTCATATGTTGAATCTTAGACTCATAACACAAACTAACTCACTTCTCTTGACCAAACTTTATAGAGCTCCTGATGACTCATGTCCCAAATCTCCAATTGACTCCAAAACAATGCTTCAACAATTATGTGGCTTTCATGTTGACCTAAGCAACTTTAAAAAAGACTGCAATTCAATACCTTTACATGGCCATAGTGCCTTTCAACATCTCAGCAAAACGTGATGATAGACTTTTTCAAATTGTCTTTAAAGCTTTTGCTCCACTTAAACTTATTGTCATTTTAATACTTCCACTTGACTTGAATAATTTCTTCTATCAACAGACACCCAATCAAGGTCATGTGAGACCAAAATTTAATGACGAGGGACAAACTTATCTCTTCACAATAAAATCTTCCCACCCTTTATGACCAAGAATTCAGCACATTATGATTCCACGAAGCTTAATATATATCAAAGGTAAAAGGGGTAGATCATAACTCAACTCTCTTTCCTAAACATTTTGGCTCTTTACAANTTATCTCTTCACAATAAAATCTTCCCACCCTTTATGACCAAGAATTCAGCACATTATGATTCCACGAAGCTTAATATATATCAAAGGTAAAAGGGGTAGATCATAACTCAACTCTCTTTCCTAAACATTTTGGCTCTTTACAAGTCAATAACAACTCTGAAATATCTAGAAATGTCACAAAACAAGTATTTTATGACCAATTAAGAAAAAAAATCATACTTAGCTCCTTGTGTTTGTTAATAGCATCTTCAATATGGTCACAAGGGGATTAATATGACCAAGTAAATAATGCTAGTGGGAGTGGACTTAATAAGCATTTAAAAACAACTAAATTTTGAAAACACAAAGTAGCGAATTTTAGGCATATTTAAGAGGCATTTCAAAATGGACCAAAACAGCACTTTCATCATACACAATTTACCCTCGCACTATTGCATGTTGTGCATTATGTCTAGCCTATGCAAAGAAGAGAGAAACACTTGTCCAAGTAAAGATTTAACATCTGCTAAAATACAAGAAAAGGTGCAAAACATGTCATGATATCATGTTGTCCAAAAAACATTAAACTTGTTGCAATTGTCCACACTGTTACCACACTACAACACTTGCACAAAAAGTGTCGCATGTTCACATTTACCACTAATACACTCTGCCAAGAGACAATATTTTATAACATGTTACAATTGACTATCATAACATTTTTACCACAATCAAACATGAATTTCTTATAGATCACACTATCACCAACACAAAGTCATACAATGACACATTGTCATACTCAACTATGCCAATATTCAATACTACCAATCATCACTTTCTTCATCTGATGCCAAAGCTACACATTATCAGAAGAGACAAACATAAGGGTAGCAATCAAACTATCAATGTTTCACTATGTTGTCAATGGGGTAAAGTATTGTAACGACACTTATCATGGTGCCACATTATTCAACCCATCATTATCRAGCATTAATGCCCCTATTATCGAAGAGAATGATATCATTGGCAATCTCCATGAATAACATTGGCAAGCATTTGTTATAGTCAAAGTTCCTTCAAGCTATCATACAAACATTATACTTGCCAAGACGAAACACCTATTACTGAAACAAGTAGCGTGCTCCAAAGGGAATTATATTGGTGCATCACAACTACTCTCCCCCTTAAACCACCCCCTTGTTATCCTTTTTAATGGCATTGTTTTTCGAGGTTTTCCCCCTTCTTGATTCCACCATATTATTCACCCAATTCACAAATAAGGTGATGCTATTGATCCCAATAATTTTAGAATTATCATGATTCATCATATTTTCACCAAACTTTATGCCATGGCTATTGATATTTACCTAACTAATTGATTTGAGAAGAATGGTTTCAAAGCTAAAGGATAGATCGAACTCAAGAAAGACTAGAAAACTGTGGATCACATATTCATTCTACATCTTATCACTAAGGAGGCTAGGCAGAGGTCCTTGAAGGTCTATTGTTGCTTTGTTGACTTTAGAAAGACCTTTGGCATTGTTCTTAAACACATTCATTAAGCGACTTCTTGCCCTTGATGTACCTAACTTTCTTGTTTTTCTTGTGATGTTAACCCTATAAGAGAGTAGTGGGTTGTTTCCATACATCTTATGATATTTCCAGGAGTATCAAGAGGACTATTGGTATCAAACAAGGGTGTCCTCTCTCCCCCACCCTCTTTGGGGTCTACAATGATGAGCTTGAACAATTCATCAGATTCTACTCAAGCCCATGATGGTTTCCTACTTCACTACATCTTGGTTTTACTCCTTTAACTTGCAAATGATGTAGTACTGTTGGCCTACACTCCATAGGGATTATATGTTGAATTTTCACTATGCTAGGCTCAAGCATGAGGTTTATTTCATTTAGCATGTACTTGAAGCATAAACAAATGCAGCTACACCATACACAAGTGTTGCAATAACCAAGATCACAAGAACAATTACCATGCACAAGAACACAAGAAATATCATGGGAAACCCTTCTACTCAATTGAAGAAAACCCAACAATCCTTTGTTATATCCTCAAGAGAAGATCCCCCAACCATAAACTTTAATGCACACAAGAGGGTGCTTCTACAACCTTGAAACTAGCACCCAAGAGAGGTGCGCACTTCAGCCTTGAAGGTAGGTCTGAAATTTCCAAATGACAAGTGAAGTGTGTGAGTGTGTGTCTTTCCTCAATGGGGTAATCACCTTTATTTATACAAGACCAGACACAACAATGGGTGTGTCTATTGGCACAACAGGGCCGACCTCAATAACTCGGAAATATAATTGTTTATTACAATAAACATTAATTATCTTTCACATATGGTGGGGTTGAATTGTACCCTTTACATCATAACTAGGGTTACAAGTAAATCTTACACTTAGACAATATAGCAAGGAATCCACACGTCCACTAGTGCTCAAGCCACTAGGGACACATCCACTTGTGCTCAACCACAGGGACATCATACTCAACAAATCTCTATCTCAACTGAGTCCACGAGAGAACCATCTGGAGTACCATCTCAAGCCTGACTCAACTGAGTCCACAGGAGTACAAAGGCAGGAGACCACATCAACTCAACTCTCACACAAAGGAGAACGATACACCCATCACATGGACACACCCAACACTGGGGCACGACTCAACTCAATCCAAATGAAAACGATACACCCCATCACATGGGCACACCCAACACTGGGCTCTCTCACAGGCCGACTCAACTCAGTCACAGACGAGAACGTATCCTAGAGAATGTCACATGACGCTGCAATCATCAACACTCCCTCTCAGCTATGGAGGCATTCTCCACCAGGCCAAGTCTCTCACGGAAGTACTCGAACTTCGTTCTAGCAAGCGGTTTGGTGAAGATATTTGCAATCTGCTCATGTGTAGGAAGGTACTGCACGTGTATTGCTTTCCTCTGCACCATGTCTCTAATTTAATGGTATTTTCTCTCAATGTGTTTTGATTTATATCATGAAACACAAGATTCTCAGAGAGCTTCACACAACTCTGGTTATCACAATGAATAATGGTAGAATCCATCTCATGATCAAATAAATCTGTAAGGAGCTTGCGAAGCCACACTACTTCGCGGACTGCCACACTCAACGTTATATACTCTGCTCCTGCGCTACTCAAAGCCACAGAAATCTGTTTCCTGTTGCACCAGTAAACCATGGCAAATCCCAAGGTAAAACAACAACCAAATGTGCTCTTCCGGTTCACTACGCTCCCTGCCCAATCTGCATCGACATATCCCTGCAATCCCATGTCTACACCGAAGGCATATCTCAGGTCATATCTAACTGTGCCTCGTAGATATCTCAATACATGCTTCGCTGCTATCCAGTGTGTTTGTCTCTACGTTGCGGGGGAGCGCCCCCCCCCTCTCGATCCCGCTCCAGAATCGCACTTCGTTCGGGAGCGCACTCCCTAGGGAAAATTAGCACTCCTTGGTTTTGTAGGGAGCATCCAGGGAGCGAACAAAATGCTCCCCAGGGATCGTGCGCGTGAGGAAGCTCTAGGGAGCTTTTTTTTTTGTTTTTTAAGAGAAATGAGGGAAGGGAAAGGTAGCCTAGGGTTGGGTAAGTAGTTTAAACATGCATTCACTCATTTTTCTCTCATTCTATTACTCATTTCATTCACTTCACTCATCTTCGCTAAGAGGGTTTTGACTTTGAGAGTGTTCTTGCAACTTGCTAGTTCTTGAGGAGATCGAAGGATATTGAAGGGAGATTGAAGAGCTTGGAAGGAATATTGAAGGCTCCCATAGGGAGATGGGAGAGTTTGGAAGAGAGATTAGAGAGTTTGTAAGGGAGATTGTCATTGAACTTTGAAGGCTGCCATTTGTGAGAGCTTGGAGGGAGACTGAAGGTTGCCATTTATGAGAGCTTGGAGGGAGATTGAAGGCTACCATAGTCATATTCAACCACCATTGGAGAGCTAAAGAGGTAGGCTCTTAAGCCCATTTTTCTTTCTTGTTTTGTTTTTAAAAAAAAAAACGTGTTGTAAACTAGTATATTATGGCATATGCTATGTTGAATATTTGAATGTTTTCTTCTCCTACTCTTTCTGATTTATCCTGCATCATTCTATTGCAGGTAACAAGTTATTATCAAGGTTCAACATTCATGGTGTTGATGTCAATGTGGTATGCCATTTTGGTTCCATTTTTTGTTATAATGATAGTGGTGGGAAGTTCACGTCGAAATACCCATGATAGTGAGGATGAGATAGAAGTGGACAACACATACCAAGGAGAGGAAGAAAGAATGGAAGGGGATGAAGACAATGAAAATAACAGTGATCATCATGATCCCCAAAAAGTTAAAGAGAGGAACACACCTCTGTGGAAGTATGTCACAAAGCTCACTGGAGCGAAAGGGGGTGGAACAGGAAAATTTATATGCCACCATTGTCATATAGAATACACAGGTTCCTATACCCGTGTGAGAAAGCACCTATGTGGGTCTATGTATTGGGATGAAGGTAAGAATATAGGAATCAAAACCTGTGTGAGAGTGGATCCTGAAGAAAGACTCAAATACCAAAGGGAAGAGGAGGTAGCACAAAACAAAGCCAAAAAACCAAAGGTTGAACATCAGAATACACAAAGAATGTCCAGTGGTCGAGCTGAATCCGCCCATGGTAGTGTATTCTCGCCTTTGCCTTCACGTACAACACTATCAGATTTCCTTGACCAAGGTTGTAGAGATGATGTGGATGCAAAAATATCTAGGTTTCTCTATGCATGTGGTATACCATTCAATGTTCTTCGCTCACCATATTGGCATGAAATGGTCCAAGCAATCAATGGTGCCCCTAACAGATATAGGAGCCCTGGGTATGACAAAGCTAGAACCTTGGGACCTGACATGGAAAGAGCCAAAATCCAAGGTGCTCTAGGAAATTTTACAAATAATTGGAACCAGCATGGGGTATCAATTGTATCTGATGGTTGGACAAATGTGAAAGGTAGGCCATTGATAAATATTCTTGGTGTGTCTGCTAGTG
>SNQJ01S0009407.1:0-19573 GCA_010110895.2 Picea sitchensis | reverse complement strand
ATTGGACGGGTAAAGTTTGGTGTATTTCCCCTTCATCTTGAGACTACCTTCAATGTTTCCTCTCGATCTTTGATGGCCTCATTATCCAACCGAACTACCTTTAGTTTCATTTGTTACATGTGCTTTGTTTTTGTTTGTCCAGCTTCCGATGTGCTCACACAAGTTGATAGTCGAGGTTGGTCACCATCTCCCTAGGGAAAAATAAATGTACTTACGTTATTCATTGCATGAGGTGGGATGAGGAGCACTTTAACTGTATGTGTTCAGTCTATTATGAGATAAAACAGAGGGCTTCATTGTCTCTATAGGGGCTCGGGTAGATCCCTATCAAGAGATCTCAGGCATTGTTCCTTACCACCTAGGTACCAAACCATGCCACATCGAAGGCTCATAGCACAATCAACCCACTCAACAACATCATCACTACAAGACACAAACCAACAAATGTATTACAAGCTTCTTCCATATTACTTGCAATTCCTCAACCATGAGTTTTAGGATTGCTCCCATAATCCACGTTTTCAATTTCTACATCAACCACAATCAAAATTATTTTGATGCCAGCAAGGATTACTCCCTAAGGGCCTATCAATTCACTCCACTCACTAGAAGACATTATTTAGCAAGCACTTGGGTGAACATCTACACTATTGATTCAGTCGACAAGTGGGGCTAGGTTCCCTCTCCTTTGTAGCCAATTGCAGCCCATTCTCGAGACTATCTCTTCATTGACTCTTCTTCACCTCCTTGGGTTCACCTTCTTCATTTAACTCATTTACTTGTATTCCGTGTGTCATTTCATGATGATATATGGCACTCAATTTTGTCTCCTTTTAGGGCATGCTTCATGCAACCCCCTTTTTGGCTATAAAGGTTTATTGTACTCCCTCTAGTCCTTTAAACTTATTTTGGTCCTTTGTGGATATTAATATAAATTTCATTCCATTTCACTCATGTTGTTGCACTCTAAAACGAGCATAGTTTGTTGGATATCACCTTTCATTCACACTTCCCCTATCAGAAATTACAGACTTCCATAACAAGAATAACTCCTTGCCAATTCCCTTTCATCTTTCTAACTTCTGGTCAGTGAATTCAAGATGTTCAAGCTGTAGGTCTTGAATAAGATTGCTAGAAAAGGAACACCAAAGTGCAAACTTTCAACTCTATTCAACAGCTTTCACCATTATCTCATAACCTGGATGGAGGTATTGTTTATCAAATCCAATGAGCATACATTCATAATCAGTTAATTCCTGCATCTTCTCTCATGTGCACTCCACATTTGTTCTTCTTTCAATGCAGCTTCTTGTTGTAAAGGGTAAATTGATTAATGTATAAGCTGCTTCATACAAACAAATGTGCAATAATTCCAAGATATTTAGAACACTCACACTGACCTACCTATGTTGTAGGTATATCAATTCCAAGATATCAGCTTGTGCATTCATTCGATGGCAATATGCAACCCTATAATTTTTTGACAATCACAATGTTCTGGAAGCTTATTTCAAAAAATAACATGTAACCAAACTATGTTCAATATTCAATAGCATTCTCAAGGAACTTAATAGCGACCTCTTGTTAATGTCAACAGTGATTAACTACATATTCTAGACAAAAATTAGGCTAAATATTATGTCCAATAACATTAGACAGAATAACAACCCTATGACATGTCAATTATATAACTTATCCACCATACAACAGCAACTTCAATATTTACTCAAAAAGACACTCTGAACCTTCATGAGAGTTGAATCCTCCACAGTAGCGTTTCATTTTGTTTTTAATCTCATTACTCTAGCACAATGCAGTAAACATTCTCAGAGATCAAATCTTAAGCTGCAGTATCCATCCCTTCAAATTAAATAGTCTTCTTACTGAATAAATGGCAGCCACCTATAAATAAATATCCAGGCTAGATGGGAACTCATCACAAGATAAAAGTGCTACAAATGTATTAACACACCATGTATCAACAGGTCTATCACAAACATACACACCAGCCTTCCAGAAAACAGTAGTTGTAGACAACCCTATCAAAAACATGGCACAACAGTTTCACAAAATTCATTATCATCAACAAAAATTCACATTATCAAGTTAACTCACAGCTTCAGTCTACTAGATCTCTGTCATAAGAAAGTTTCTAACACCAGCAGGCATACTTTTTATATTATCAAGAGCAGCATAAACATTCACTCAGTCTCAACTTCACACCAAAACATGAGATAGAAGAGTCAGAGTACTTGATGTTCCCTTTGCTACTCATCATTTGATCATAGATTCTTAGTTCTGAAAAATCACCCAAGCCAAAGTCACACAGGTTCGTGTTCAGGTTCGAATTTGACAGCAATAGGATTCGAAAAAAAATCACCAAGCTAAAAACATTTCATAAAATTCGCCAAATTCGAAATGTGTAAATATATGATATAATATATATTGTTAATTATATAAGCCCGGTGGGTTAGCTCAAGTGGCTGAGTGCCGTTGTTTGCTCGAATGAGGTTCCAGGGTCGAATCCGTGGCCAGGAGCATGTTTAGGGGCCTCACTTGATGTCCCCACCGGGTTAGGCCTGTAATCAGACCGAACGGTTTACCCCGTTTACCATCCACGAAATGTGGGGAAGTACTCGGGGGTTTCCCGTGCTATATTCCCAGGAAAAATATATTTTTAATTATATAACTTCAATAATATATAATATAACTTATATAAAATATTAAATTTAACTATAAATTAATATACAATATTAAACTAATATCATAGATATATTAATGCAGCAAATAATTTAATATTTTCAACATTATATATATATATATATAAAGTACTTGGAAAAGCTACACAACAAATGGAGAGCACTTTGATGGCAAAAATCTGCGAAGAATTAGACCTGGGGGATGGCGTGCCAGATGGGATTGATATTAGAGTGGAAGGACAGTCTTTTAGACAATCTTTGGATTGTGTGAAAATCCCTTTCAGACAAGGGATGTGCAGGCAAAATGGACATCTGAAGTACACACACCCTAAAAGAAATGAGGATGATACTCTAGATGATATGCATTTGATGCCAAGTCCATCAAGGTATAGTAATCGCACCCTCAAACTTTTAGGGGCTAAGGAATCTTTGGCAGGAGGCACTTCAAAATATCATGATAGTAGAAGAGGTCGGTTTCAGCAGAAATGGTCTTCAAGAAGGAATTATCAAAGTTATGAAAGACATCACAAGGGTGGAGCAATCCAGTTGGACATCATGTCTGAGTAGGTCAGAAGATTAAGAGAGGATTTGCATGAGTTTATGGTTCATAAGCAAGAAATGAAGGAGAAACGTAAGCGGGTGGCTGATGTACCATCATTCCTTCCATGTCACAATAGTGATCTTGAATCCTCCAGACGGCGCAGCATGGAGGATGTGGTTTCTAAGGAAGATCAATCAACTCCTCCCACCCAACCTAAGAAAACAGGCTTTTTTGAGCACTCAACATTTAGGGAAGGATGCAGCAATCTACAATCTTCCCCTTTCTCAAAGGCTCGAAAGAAAGAAGTGAAACTCTTGGATTCTAAAGGTAGCTCAAACCACTAATCCTCAATTGAGATCTTACTAAATCAATATCACCACAAAGAAGCCCTCACAAAATATATCTCTTATGATCTAAGAGCCCTAGACCAAAAAAGAAAGAAACTTCCGCGTTGGGTGGTGGTTTGGATTTATATTAAAACTCAAGCATTATAAAATCTAGTCAAAGGAGGGAGTATTTCCTTCAATTGGGAAAGGAACATGCTAATGCAAAAGTTCACTCTAGGAAGCAATAGTCAATTAAGGAGGTCCTTAGAGTAGGGGCAGCCTCTCAAAAGAGGTGGAAATGATTTATTTATCTATGAACATCTAGGGGTTGGGGGAACCCCACAAGAAGAGATCCCTCAAAACATTGGCGCAGAAATATGGGCTAAAGATGATTTTCATACAAGTGACTATGGCGAAAGGGGATGATGTAATGGGTCCTTTGCAAAGGTTGTTGCCAAGCTAGCATTTTGTTGCTACGAATGCTCACAAGAGGTCAAGAGGTTTGGTTGTATGGTGGTCTACAAGGTGTAAGCTCAACAATTTAACCTTTCTTCATTTGACCATAATTTTCTCTCTATTTATCCAGAATTTCAACAAGGAGATAAATTTTGTGAATGTATATGGTCCATGTCACAATAGAAAGGATCATTGGTTGAAAGTCTTTGATGAGAGGTTTTTCCCATCAAAGGATGTGGTAGTTGAAACAAAGTGAAATATGGTGGTAAGAAGGGAGATCTTGATACTTTAAAAGAGATTTTCAATCATCTCTTCGAGGAAAAGAATTTATTTGATGTGGAACCTATCAATCCCGAGCTGACTTAGAGGTATGAGAGGTCTCGTAGAGATGCTTTACAAAGGTTAGTTCAATTTTTAGTTTCAAATGATCTCTTCATTGATCTGGGTAGATAAAGATCGTGGGTGGGAATGGAAGGGATTTCCAATCATTCCCAATCCTCCTCCAATTAGAAAAGGATGCGAGGAAACCTCCAACTCCATCCAAATTCAACTCATTTTGGTCACCAAATGGGGAGTTTAAAGAGATGATTACCAAAGAGTGGAAAGGGTTTTGATAGGAATTTGGGTGGTCATGCGATGGAATCTTTTCAAGCTAACCTTACCAAAATCAAAAGCATCATAGAGGAATGGACTTACAAGCAAAACCTTGTTTCCAACATAGATGAAAAAATGGGCGATTTTTCACAATGCAAACCACGAAACGGAAATCATCGGGTAATCATCACGATTTTTGGAAAAAATCAAACTGCACAATTATTTGAAAAAATCGTGAAAAATTGATAACTTTTCATGTTGCAAAGGTAAAAATCACCTAGCGTGAATCACCTAGCATGATTTTGACCCTCTTAAAGGCTGATTTGGTTTTTATATTTCTCATTTGTCTTTGCAACTGCTAGGAAATGAGAGGGAAGGGGTTTACCATCATCAACAACCAGTCGTAAGAGGGCCAAACCAATGTTCTCATCACCATCAAAGTATTTTTATTGGAGCAAGGATCAATTCCTATCTTCCTATGGTGTTCATATTCTCAGATCCCAGGTACTTCTTCAAATTCCACCCTCTTAACTAGTTTTTTTGGATTTATGTAGTGTTTTCAAAGTGCCTGGTGATAGCCTCTTACTATCATTTTTCATGGATCATGGAACAATTTATAGGTTTTTTTACCAGCAATTTATTTTTTCACCCACTATGTTTGATGTTCATTTTTTTTATTTTCTTTTGCCCTAGGTTTAAAGTTGGAAGTTGAGCATTGCCATGCCAATATTTCAAAGCCTCTTTGTACCCATTTTGGCAGTATGGTGAACCTAAAGATGGGCCAAATTGACAAAGATTGTCTTCTAAATTATGTGGGCAACCCATGACAGGAGGGGTTAGTCAATTGAAGTACCAATTGGCTAGACTCCCAGGGCATGATGTTAGGATTTGTACTAAACTCAACCCCAGAGATTATGTGAACTTCCCATGATGTTATTTATGAAAAGGATAAAAAGAAGGAAGAGGCTAGTCATAACCAAAGCTAAACTTGCTACCATAAAAAACCCTTTAAATTCATAAACTTTTATTAGAGTTAATTTCCTTTACGGATTCCCCCCTTATGGTACATCTCTTTCTTCATCACGATGGTCACATGGTCATATTCTAGTCACTTTCACTTTGTGTTCATGTCCTCTAGCATGTTAATGTACTTGCCTAGTTTGTCTATCCACATTTCATCACATCTCATTATTTCACCTAGGTTATTTGCTTGTCACAACTTAGTATCACTTTTTCCTTAGTGAAATCCATTTCGCTCTTACATTTCACCACAATTCACCATTTTTCCTAGGAGATTTGTGTATCACGTCACATTTCCACCTTTTCCTTAGGTAAAATCCACATTAACACTTACATTCCACTTCACTCCATCTCCTAGGAGGCGCATGGCATAATTTGCTTAAAATACCTAAGTCTTACCTTATAATAACCCCTCAATTCTTATATTTTCACTTTTTCTAGTGTGAACACACCTAACTTGTTTGGGATACTTTAATTAAAATTTAAAATCCTAAACCTTAGGTTGAGTGCTTAAGTATTGGCCTATTAGCACTTTATTGTTCTAATTCTTAATTAAGACCTTTTCCATAAGTTTCACTTTCTAATTGGTCACTGGGACTTGTAACTTTAAGTCCATGTTAGGCACTCCCGCTTTTGACATGTATTCAAGTGATACACTAGCCTATTAATGCTCAAATGTTCTAATTCTCCATTGAGGCTAAATTCCCTAAGTTTTATTCCTAATTATTCACTAGGGAACTAACTTCATATCCATGGGGTACACAACTTAAGTTAACACTTTCCCCTTTGGCACACATGTTGAGGCAACACATAAACAACCAATTCACCCTAGCCTCATAATATCTTTGTTCACACATGATAACATTTTCATGACACATCTTTATCCTTTTGACCAAAGTTTTGAGGATTTATTTGGTCTTTCATGTTTGACTAGGAGCTATTATCCATGCACCCTAGGGTTTTAGCCTTCCACATCATTATTTCCACCTCATCACATGCTTCCCTAGGCTACTAGATGGTGTGCACCACTATGATGACTTATTTGACCTTGTTCACACCTTTACACACATGTGAAGTGACTTGTAATTTGGACCATAGCACAAATTTTGAGGGCATACATGTTAAAAGAGCTATTTTGTTAGGTTCTTGGTCAAAAAAGCTTTCAAAGGAGTTAACTAATGAAGACACTTGGCATTTTCATGCATATATCTATAAGAGTGTCTTCATCCTTAGCTTTACACACGAAAAACTACTCAAATTCGCTCCACTCATTTGACCAAGCAATACAATCATTTGGAAGTTGGGTTTTTGTTGGAGAGCACCCTCATGAAGAAACTTGTACATTTGGCATCCATGCACACACTTGGGAAAGCACTCAACCTCATTTGACTTGGCAATTGCAATATTTTATTGAGGTCGTTATTTCTTGGAGAGTGCCTTGCACATGAGGAGGATAAATGGCATTCAGATTTTGCCTTTGCATGAATATAGGTGGCATGTGGCACTAAAACCATCTAGAACATTGTATCCAAGCATTTTTCTATGGGATTTTGACCAAATTCGCCCCCTTAGTTAGTTATTGTAAATAATATTTTATTGTAGAGGAGAGTTGAGATAAAGCCTATATAAAGGCTTGCTCTCTCCATTTTGTACATGGATTGGAATAGAAGATCAATGGGAGAACTTGTAAGCATGCTTAACTCCAATATTGAAGGTAACTTTGTTATGTTAAGCTTGTATGTTATATTTGTACAATCTTGTATGTGTGGTAGAATTGTTCTAGTTGCATCTCTAGTATGCTTGTATTGCAGGTTAGATTGATAAAAGCTTAAATTGGGAAGAATCATGTCTTGATGAGAGGAGTTAAAGTGATAAACCTCCTATTGTGAGTGAAACTTGTGCCTCGCCTTGGAGAGATGATTATTTTAAAGCCCTAGACCTCCCTTGGTGAGTGAAGGCTTAAATCTTCCTACCATTAGTTTTGATTGTGGAGATCCTATTGTGAGACCCTTTCCTTTCTACACCTTGTTATATCATGCTTGTTAATCCTTAGTAGAACACCCTCATAGATTGCATCCATGACTCCATAGCCCAAGTAACAAGGTACTGGATTT
Source organism: Picea sitchensis (assembly GCA_010110895.2). Classification (NCBI taxonomy): domain Eukaryota; kingdom Viridiplantae; phylum Streptophyta; class Pinopsida; order Pinales; family Pinaceae; genus Picea; species Picea sitchensis. The sequence goes on along the minus strand of SNQJ01S0009407.1, from coordinate 11,823 downwards.
CCCCTTCCAACTTTCATCTCCAAGCCCATCTTTTCACATTTCCATTTTTATATTATTGTTAGGCTTCCTTTACTCCCACTCTATACTATATGAAGTAAGCCTAGCAATCATAGGGAAGCCCCCCATGAGCTAGGATTGCCCTTTGTCTAAAGTGCAAAGAAGTAATGGTGAGGAGACAGTGACCATCCTCCTAGTTGCACATGTCTCCATCTAGGTGTTAGGACTTTTCATCTTTGGGTGTGAGATTATGTGTCAACAGCCCCCACGATATTCGGAAAAAGGTTGTTGGCAGTATTCCTACCTTCAAAACAAACAATGCAAATTCAACCTTAGACCATTTAGCTAAGTTCAAAAGTGTGACCTTTAGAACAAGGGAGCCAAAAATTTAGATGTCGCAAAGAAGTAGATGTCACAATGAAGTTATTTGTATTATCTTTGGAAGATGATGTGGTGGAATGGTTCAAGGGTTTGCAAAATAATAGTTTCAAAGCATGGGACCCACTTGAGACGGCTTTCCTTGAGAAATGGGGAGAGCATAGAGATAACAAATATATGTTGGTTGATTTAAGTGTTCAAAAAGAAATGAGAATGAGACAATAGAAGAGTTCATTGAGATATTCAATCAGATAGTGCAAAAGTTGCATGTCGATATCAATCCCCCAAAAGCAGCTATTCTAATCTATTATCTTGATTCATTTGAGGGAGAATTGGGTTTCCAAATAAGGGAAAAGGATCCTCAAAATCTTAAAGTAGCACAAGACTCTGTAATTAAAATTGAGAAGAATATGACAACCTCTAGGAAGTCAAATTTTCCTGGCTTCTCGGGAGAAACTTCCCCTAGAGCTGAGCCAACTCCCAATCCAAGAACAGAGTTGATAGAAGTCATAAGGCACATGGAATTTAATTTCACTCAAGAAAATACTGCCATGCAAAATAGGTTGGTGCAACTGGAGAGATCTCAGCAAAACCATTATTTGGCATGGGGAAATGGTGGATGAGATAGAAACAAAGGTCCTTGAAATCACAGGCTTTTGGTTCCTTTGAATCAAAATAATGTGATTGACCATAAAGTGTTACCATGGTGTCACACTTGTTAGGATGCTCATGATGATGAATCATGCCTAGCTACCAGAGAGGCTTTGAAGGCAGTGCGGAGAAAACAACAATAAAGATCCAAATGAGTCTGAAATTCAAGCTATGTTGAACAAGATTTCATTCGCAACGTGACAAGAAAATCATGCGTTGCCATACAAATCAAATAAAGGGTAAGAGTACAGATTTTGATATAATCGAAAGAATGTATGGTGAGAAGCTCACTCAAGAAGAAATAAGAAGAATATTAGGGATAAGGAGTGGATTACTTATCAAACGAAGAACAAGGAAATTTTAGAGATGCCTAAAACAAAAAGACAAATCATTCAAAAGGCCTATATAAATAAGCAACCTATTCACACAAATGGAGCCGCCAAAAAACTATCATTAGAAAGGCCTTTTGTAAATAAAAATTGCGATTTATGTATTGATCTAAGCAGTGTAATATCCAAATTGTATGTCCATAATCTTTTCCTCGAGCTAGCAAAGATTCCAACCCATTAGGAAAAGTTAAAGAAGTTACTTGGGTTTGAAGAAACCAATGAGGATTGTCTTATAGTGTTGCAATCGATGAACCAAGGAAAGAAAAATGGTAGTCACATTACATTGATGATAAATGAATTGTTGCTCCATAAGTGTATGTTGAATTCAAAAGAACCACAAATATTATGCCTTTAAAAGCCATGAATCATGTAACATCCCGCTCTTGCGCACACCTAATTTGACTTATTCTTTGAGGACACTTTCGTGCAAGTGATCAGGTTCATTATATGATTGACTGTTTCGCTTATGGATTATGATGATGTTGTGGATATGATGATATGTTATTTGATTACATGTGTGTCGACAGGTACTATTGACTGGTTTCTCCCGATTGAGGATGTCGATGGCATCGATGGATCTCCTTGGACTCCGGATCGAGTCAGGGAGTGGACTGTTTACGGTTTGATTATTCCATTATTACATATGTGACATATGACTGGTATATTATGATGTTTATGGATCGTTGACATGTTTCGTTGATGGATGCAGGGTGACGATAGCTTGCTAATCAGACTCACATTTGGAGTAAAGGAGTCACGCACGACAACCAGAGAGGTGTGGTAGCAACCCTGCCACAGCCTACTAGCACTCTCGTCATGGATCGAATTGTAGGTTAACGATTACATAGTTTGAGAGATCCACGATGTCGTGAGGGCAGACTGTGGCAGTCACTCATGATGATTCTAAGGAGCACGCACTAAGGCAGGATCCTTATTCCTTAGAGGCCCTTAGTCTCTCACAAGGTCACCTGACGGAGTATTGACTCCAGGGGTTTGACGTCTACCAAAACCAGTCAAAAGGCGAGTGGCACCCTTGGAGCACGTAGTGCGTCTTGTTAGAAATTGGTAAAGATAACAAGAATCTACCTTTTTTTTCAAAAATTATGTAGACAAAAATCATCATAAACACATTCAACTTATACAGATCTAAACTTCAAAATTCTAAGCATGCTGAATAGTTAGATATGAACCAAAAATTAGATCTGAACAAGTACAACAAATTAAAATAATGCTTAAACAGTTTTGAGTGAGCAAAACACTCAGATCAGAATTAGAAATTAATTATGATCATAACAGCAGATAGATATAAACAAATTCAAAGCATGCTAGAGTATTAGATATGAAAAATAGGTCTGAACATGAATAGCAATGTAGATCTGAACCATAGATAATTTCTGAGTGATCAAGACACTCAGATCTGAACTAGAAGTCACTTCTAATCATAAACAGTAAAGATGAACATGCATATTCAGATCTAAACTAGAAGTCACTCCTAATTATAAACAGCAGTTAGATAAACAGTAGGTAAAGCTGAACATGCACATTAGATAGATCTAGACTAAATAAATAAATCTGAGCATGAACAAGAGAGATCTGAACTATATGTAACTTACCTCTTGATAATCTTACCTCTGTAAGAAGAAGAGGAGCATAACACACTTGAGAGATAATAAGCCACTAGAATATGCTCAGATAAGTCTTATGTGTCATGGATCTGCCTCAAGGGTCAGATCTCTGACAAGAGAAGTATTTGGACTGTCAAACCACTATGAAACCCTCACACCCAAAGGCCCCAAACCCTCACATAAGTATCCCCAGAAATTCAACAAACCCTCATGCATAAGAGAGACTGCCAGGAGGAGGGACGGCTGACCGAAATGATGGTTCAGCCACCTAGTTAGGGTGTTGCGGCCTTCACAAAAAAAACTCAGATCTGGGGACGACAGCCTGTAAAGAGGGTTTTGTTGGCTGGTAGGAGAGGGTCAGCTGCTAATACTCAGGGAGGACAGCAACACCAACCCTATCAGCAGAGGAGTACCCTCAACACCTACATAGCAGCAAAATAGATCAAGCAAAAACCTGGTAGCAAATCTGTCATAAAGGAATGCTGATGGTTGTCAGAAAGGAGGCCGTTGACTATTACAAGGAGGGCCGCTAGCTATTCCAAGGAGGCCGCAGACCACAAGAGAGCAATCCGCCACTATGAGGAGAAAAGAGAAAAATGAGTGTGAGAGTGAAGGGGGAGGGGTTCTTATTTATACTTTTGGGTAAGGGATGGGATAAAAGAAATAGAATTAAAATAGAATTAAAATAGAATTAAATTAATATATTTAATTAATATAAATATTAATTAAATATATTTATAATTAACATTTATTTAATATTTCTTATATTACCCCCTAAAACAAAATACAAAACCCCAAAACAAGACTCAAGCTCAAAAACAAAAGGTGGTGGGTTTAGGAGAGGTTTACACATGTCCATGTACTTCTCAAGGTGACCAATCAACTTTATCATCACTGCATATGGGATACATCCCTCATGTGGTCATGCTCGCCTTCAAAGAGGGTCACACACCAACAACTACCTAATCAAGGACCAGGTTGCCCTAGAACGTATCTGGGGTCTTATCCACCAAGGTATAAGACCAAGGATCAACCCATGCCTTAGACATGGGTACCCTAGAACACGTCCAGGGGCCCTAGACATATCTAAGGACTTAACTGCTTAGTCCCAGACCAAGAACCCCAGTCATATACCGGGGGCCCTCTCAAGGGTCTTTAGTGCTTGGTCCCAGACCAAGAACCCCAATTATCTATTGGGGGCCCTTACAAGGGTCTTTTGCTGCTTGGTCCCAGACCAAGAACCCCAGTTATCTACTGGGGGCCCTTACAAGGGTCTTTTGCCATGGCTCTAATTGTTTGGTCCCAGACCAAGAACCCCAGGAGTGCACTGGGGGCCCTAGATCTCAGCGAGGGTCTTTGCCATCCTCCCGGAGAATGGCTCTTGCAGCTGCTTTAAATTCAACACGTCTTGAAGGGCACGTCGCGTAAATAAAACACGAATGCAGGCAAATTACACCCTTGGAGGGCGTAGTGCGTCTTGAAGGGCACGTCGTGATTCTTACACAGGGGAGTTAATGAAACTAGTACCTAGAAAACTACGTCTCCTTAGGACTTGGTCAGCCTTAAAATGAATGTTGCTTGAGTGAAGATTAATAATAATAAAATTTCCCTTAAAAACAATTTTTGTTGAGCCTAAAGAATTTAAGCCTAGGTCTAAATAGGTATTGAGAACTAAAATTTAATTAAGCAAGTAATAAAAGGGGGATAAAGAAAGTGGGGGTGAAAATTATATTAAAAAGGAAAATTTTGAAGGAATAAATTATTAAAAGATTAATGGTTGGCTAAGTACAAACCTGCTAATTTAGAATTTGGACCGAAAGGGGAAACTTTAATACAAAAGGAATGAGGAACATAGTAGGGAATCTAGTCTAGAGAACTTTCTAATTTCGAACTCTACTAGGCTTTAAGAAAGGCGTCAGTCATTAAAAGGAATGTAAGGGAATAAAGGGACATCGAGGAGCGTTTTTAAAAAAGTTTTTAGGTGGGTGAGGGAAATGGGCAAATTAAATTAATTAATTAAATGAAATTCTGATGCAACTGAGGGGTCGGGTGACAAGTCTATGGGGGAGAATTTTCCTAATTAATTTTTAATAAAAAGAATTTAATGTGCGTTTTGACAAGAAGTCACTAAGAAAACTCTATAAAAGAAATGGCGGCGGTGGAGAATGGATCACGTCTGGTAGGCATAAGGTTACGATGTCGATATTTTTCTTGACTGGTTTTTCTTGTGGGAGTTGGGATGCCCAGCTCGATTAGAGAGTGGTAGCTCGACCTTGCGAGGCAAGCTCGGAGCTAGCTTTCTTTGGTTTGTGTGTGGCCCCCTTGCGGCTCGGGGGGCTCAGGGGGAAGAAGAGTACCCCTAGCGTTGGTTGGGAGGTACCGGTGAGGTCTCAGCGATTAGCAAGCGGGAGCGAGGAGGGTCTCCAGTTGCCAAAGAATGTCTCCAAGCCCAGTTTCGTCGGTGACAGTAATTTCGATAAGTTAAATGGTACTAGGATGTTGGCATGCGTATGGTTTAATTTTCGCAATTTTGCAACCGCTTTATTTCGCAATGAATCTAATTGTAAAAAGGTTTACAGGTGTAAATTGTTGTCGTTTATTTCGCAATGAATCTAATTGTAATAAGTTTTTCCGTTGTAAATTGTTGTCTTTTTATATCGCAAAGAATCTAATTGTAATAAGTTTTTCCATTGTAAATCGTTGTCGTTTTATTTCACAAAGAATCTAATTGTAATAAGTTTTCCAGTGGTAAATTGTTGCCGTTTTATTTTGCAAAGAATCAAATTGTCATAAGTTTTTCAATTGTAAATTGTTGTCGTTTTATTTCGCAATGAATCTAATCGTAATAAAGGTTTACAGATGTAAATTGCTTAATCTAATTCGTCCCTCTCCCTAGCGAACCCAAGCTTGAATTTAAAAGGGAATCGATCTGCGGTTGGGCTTGGCTTATCACTCAACTTATCCTTGTTATTCACCTCTGTGATATTTTTCTTCCTTTTTAAATCTCGGGGCTAGCATGCCACTTCTACGAGTTTAGAGGTGCCTCACCTCTGTGTTGGGACACTCACAAGGCAATCCCCTCGTTCTCTGCTTTGGTTAAAATAAACCAGAAAAAGAAAACTATTTTTGACGTAAGCGAAGATAATTGTAATTTGCATTGCGATTTCAGCTTTCAGTTATAACTCTCTTTAAATTTTATTTTTTTTATTTCAGAAATCTTACCAACCCCAACTGTAAACCCCTCAGCCACAGATGTTTTCTCATCGTGTTAGCACCGCTAATTGGGATTTTTCCCATGCATTTTAACCTCTGTTGGTGGCTTCTCTATCAAACTTTTGTGGAGCAAACTGAAGACCCAGCCCGAATTCGTCTTGGAGGGCAAATTACGGTACCCTGCGTTTTTGCCCAATCACCCAGCGACATGGGTGCCTCTTACCAGCTATCTAATGGTGGTATTTTCTCAGCGAAATTGTTGCCTCGAGGCCCAACGTTGATTTGTGCCTAGAACGTCCCTATCTTCCTCTGCGTCATTTGAACCAACTTTTCTCTGCGTCTTATAGAGGGAAACGCCCTACGTTTGGGGATTTTGCCTTGAGGTCCTCCTCTTTATGCTCTCAGCGTCTAGCAGGACATCTGCTCTGCGATTTGCGCTGGGATAACCCAGCATCTTCCTTAATCCTAAGTTGTGTTTGGCCTTGAGATAACCCAACGTCTCCCTTAAAATTTGCTGCGATTTGCCTAGATTAAACCCATCTAATTCCTTCACTTTCCTAGTGTTGCGTGTAAGGTTCTGCCTCATTTCTCGGCAATTAATTGCAGAACAGACGAAAGCTAAGAAGGCATGAGGAGAACTACACGACGCACGATTTGGAGTTATTAGCCATTGCATATGCCTTGAGAGTGTGGAGACACTACCCGTTGGGATGAAAATTCGAACTAAAAATAAACCATTGTGGATTGCAACACCTTTTTACGCAAGTGACTTGAACGCGCGAAAGGGCCATTGGTCGGAACTGCTTAGCGAGTACGATTTCGAGATTACCTACGTAAAAGGAACCGTGAACAAAGTGGTTGATGCGTTGAGTCAGAGATCACGCATATTTTCGGTGATACCTCTTCAGACGAATCTACGTGAAAGGATTCTAACTACACAGCGCAACGATGACTAGTATAAAGAGTTCAAGGAAATTATCAAACAAGACACCATGCTGGCACCAAAAATTGAGGGATTTACTATGGACAACGACGGATTAATGAGATATAACAACCGGATTTGTGTACTGCCCAACAACGAATTGAGAAGTTAACCTTAAACGAAGCTCATAGAGCAGTGTACATGGCTCCAGGAGTCGTGAAGATGAGGACAAACCTTAAGCCCTTTTTCTTCTAGAAGGGATAAAGTCGAACATCGTCAACTATGTGGCGAGATGTCTAGAAGGTCGACAGGTGAAGGCTGAACGTGGACATCCGGCAGGATTACTACAGCCACGCGCTATTCTAGAATCAAAATGGGAGGTCATTTCGAGGGACTTTATTATGGGATTGTCGTTAACAGCGAGAAGGAACGACTAGATTTTCGTGATAGTTGACACTCTAACGAAAAGTGCACACCCTAACGAAAAGTGCACACCTTTGTCCCTGTGAGTACGACGCATCAGGCGCCAGGAATAGCTAGATTTCATATCAGCAATATATTGAGACTGCCAGACGTACCAAAAGAATCTTATCCGAAAAGGGAATCAGTGTTTACAAGACGTTTTGGACGAGTTTCCCAAGAGGCCTTGGGAACATCACTGAACTTTAGTACACCGTGTCCCTGAGATATACCGGCTGACCGAAGGAACGAACCAAATTTTGGAAGGTTGTGTTACGTATGTGTGTGCTGGACCAACAGAAATGTTCGAGATAGTTCTTGTCATTGGCCGAGTTTGCATGCGACAACAGCCAATAAGGTACCGTTCAGATGGCACCGTTGATTTTCTCTACGGGAGACCGAGTCGAACGCCTTTGAGCTGGGATAGACTTGAGGAAGGGGTCCTGGTGGGACCAGAAGCGATCCAAAAAATGGAAGAACAAGTACAACCGATAAGAAAAAGGGTTGGAAGAAACGCAAGATCGGCAGAAGGGTTTTGTCGATGCACATTGCGTGACCATTTGTGAAGGGCCTAATGGTTGGTCGTGCCTCATTCTTTGAGGCATATGCACGATGTTTATCTTGTATCTTTGTGGGACTTTAGGTCAGTTATCCTACGCACGTGATTGACTTGAGTTCTTGGCGGATGTTGGGCGAGGGTGCGCTCACGACAGAGCCAATCCGCTTGTTGGACCATCGCATTCAACAGCTACGGTGTCGAACTGTCGATCGGGACAAGGTCCAATGGGGCAATTATAGTCCACACTCGGCTACTTGGGAAGACACATATGATATGCGTCAGCAATTTCCATTTTCTATTGATAGCTAGACATTTAGATATTGTCAGATACTTTATTCCTGCACTTGTGTACTGTGAAACTTCGGGACGAAGTTTAAAACAAGAGGGGTTGTATGTAACATCCTGCTCTTGAGCATGCCTGATTTGACTTATTCTTTGAGGACACTTGCGTGCAAGTTATCCGGTTCATTATATGATTGATTGTTTCGCTTATGGATTATGATGATGTTGTGGATATGATGATATGTTATTTGATTACATATGTGTCGATAGGTGCTATTGACTAGTTTCTCCCAAGTGTGCAGGACTCTTGACAGATTGAGGATGTCGATGGCATCGATGGATCTCCTTGAACTCTGGATCGAGTCAGGGAGTGGACTGTTTACGGTTTGATTATTCCGTTATTGCATATGTGACATATGACTGGTATATTATGATGTTGTTTATGGATCGTTGACATGTTTCGTTGATGGATGCAGGTTGACGATAGCTTGATAATCAGACTCACATTTGGAGTAAAGGGGTCACGCACGATAACCAGAGATATTGAGGGAGAGGTGTGGCAGCAGCCCTGCCACAGCCTACTAGCACTCTCGTCGTGGCTCTTACTGTAGGTTAACAATTACCTAGTTCGAGAGATCCACGATGTCGTGAGGGCAGACTGTGACAATGGCTCGCAATGATTCTAAGGGGCGCACAATAAGGCAAGGTCCTTATTCCATAGAAGCCCTTAGTCTCCCACAAGGTCACCTGACGAAGTATTGACTTCAGGGGTTTGACATCTACCAAAATCATTCAAAAGGCGAGTGGCACCCTTGGAGCACGCAGTGCGTCTTGAAGGGCACGTCGTGTAAATGAAACACGAATGCAGGCGAGTGACACCCTTGGAGCACGTAGTCCGTCTTGAATGGCACGTCACGATTCTTACACTGGTGAGTTAATGAACCTAGTACCTTAAAAACTACATCTCCTTAGGACTTGGTTAGCCTTAAAATGAACGTTGCTTGAGTGAAGATTAATTATAATAAAATTTCCCTTAAAAACAATTTCCGTTGAGCCTAAAGAATTTAAGCCTAGGTCTAAATAGGTATTGAGAACTAAAATTTAATTAAGCAAGTAATAAAAGGGGGATGAAGAAAGTGGGGGTGAAAATTAAATTAAAAAGGAAAATTTTGAAGGAATAAATTATTAAAAGATTAATGGTTGGCTAAGTACAAACCTGTTAATTTAGAATTTAGACCAAAAGGGGAAACTTTAATACAAAAGGAATGAGGAACATAGTAGGGAATCTAGTCCAAAGAACTTTCTAATGTTCTAATTTCGAACTGAACTAGGCTTTAAGAAAGGCATCAATCATTAAAAGGATGTAAGGGAATAAAGGGACATCGAGGAGCATTTTTAGAAACACTTTTAGGTGGGTGAGAGAAATTGGCAAATTAAATTAATTAATAAAATGAAATTCCGGTGCAACAAAGGGGTCGGGTGACAATTGTATGGGGGAGAATTTTCCTAATTAATTTTTAATAAAAAGAATTTAATGTGTGTTTTGGCAAGAAGTCACTAAGAAAACTCTATAAAAGAAATGGCGGCGGAGGAGAATGGATCACGTCCGGTAGGCGTAAGGTTACGCTGCCGATATTTTTCTTGACTGGTTTTTCTTGTGGGAGTTGGGATGCCCAGCTCTATTAAAGAGTGGTAGCTCGACCTTGCGAGGCGAACTAGGAGCTAGCTTTCTTTGGTTTGTGCGCGTGGCCCCTTTTGGGGCTAAGGGGGAAGAAGAGTACCCCTAGCGTTGGTTGGGAGGTACCGGTGAGGTCTCAACGATTAGCAAGCGGGAGCGAGGAGGGTCTCCAGTTGCCGAATAACGTCTCCAAGCCCAATTTCGTTGGTGACGGTAATTTCGATAAGTTAAATGGTACTAGGATGTTGGCATGTGTATGGTTTAATTTTCGCAATTTTGCTTTCGCTTTATTTCGCAATGAATCTAATTGTAAAAAGGTTTACAAATGTAAATTGTTGTCGTTCATTTCGCAAATGAATCTAATTGTAATAAGTTTTTTCATTGTAAATTGTTGTCATTTTTATTTCACAAAGAATCTAATTGTAATAAGTTTTTCCGTTGTAAATTGTTGTCGTTTTATTTCGCAAAGAATCAAATTGTAATAAGTTTTGCAGTGGTAAATTGTTGTCGTTTTATTTCGCAAAGAATCAAATTGTAATAAGTTTTTCAATTGTAAATTGTTGTCGTTTTATTTCGCAATGAATCTAATCGTAATAAAGGTTTTCACATGTAATTTGTTTAATCTGATTCGTCCCTCTCCCTGGCGAACCCAAGCTTGAATTTAAAAGCGAACCAATCTGTGGTTGGGCTTGGCTTATCAGTCAGCTTATCTTTGTTATTCACCTGTGCGATATTTTTCTTCTTTTTTAAATCTCGGGGTTAGCATGCCACTTCTGCGAGTTTAGAGGTGCCTCACCTCTGCGTTGGGACACTCATAAGGCAATGTCCCTCAATCTCTGCTTTGGTTAAAATAAACCAGAAAAAGAAAACTACTTTTGATGTAAGCGAAGATAATCGTAATTTGCATTGCAATTTCAGCTTTCAGTTATAACTCTCTTTAAATTTTATTTTTTTATTTCAGAAATCTTACCAACCCCAACTGTAAACCCCTCAGCCACGGATGTTTTCTCATCGTTTTAGCACCGCTAATTGGGATTTTTCCCATGCATTTTAACCTCTGCTAGTGGCTTCTCTGTCAAACTTTTGTGAAGTAAACCGAAGACCCAGCCCGAATTCATCTTGGAGGGCGAATTGCGGTACCCTGCATTTTTGCCCAATCGCCCAGCAACGTGGGTGCCTCTTACCAGCTATCTAACGGTGGTATTTACTCAGCGAAATTGTTGCCTCGTGGCTCAGCGTTGATTTGTGCCCAGAGCATCCCTATCTTCCTCTGTGTCATTCGAACCAACTTTCCTCTGCGTCTTATAGAGGGAAACACCTTGCATTTGGGGACTTCGCCTTGAGGTCCTCCCCTTTATGCTCTCAGCATCTAGCAAGACGTCTGCTCTGCGATTTGCGCTGGGATAACCCAATATCTTCCTTAATCCTAAGCTGCGTTTGGCCCTGAGATAACCTAGCGTATCCCTTAAAATTTGCTACGATTTGCCCAGATTAAACCCATCCAATCCCTTCACTTTCCTGGCATTGCGTGTGTTGTCGCCCTAATGCACACTTGCAAACGTGAGCTAAGTCCGGCTCACTTAGTGTGCCCTCGGAGACACAATGTCTAAGTTCCTGCCCACACTGTCACCTTGGCAGGTACTTCTTCCGTCTAGGCTTACTCCTAGGGA
>SNQJ01S0009406.1:101776-114416 GCA_010110895.2 Picea sitchensis | reverse complement strand
TAATCAAATACCAATCATAAAATTGGAATCAACCAACATGATTGACCATGAGTCCCCTCCTTACTGTGAAGCTTGTAGATACTTCCATGAATAAAAGACTCGTGCAAGGTATTGGGCATGGTCACGAATGAAGAAGGTGCTTAAGATGATGATGATTATTTGGATTCTTGCAACAAATTGTTTGAAGGAAGGAAGTATTATCCCTTATCCCAAGAAAACATGCAACAAGTTAATGATAAGGCCATAGATGTAGGGAGAGCAACTAGAAATTTGGTGAAAGGCCATCCCAAGAATAAATCCAAAATATGTGAGCTAATAGTTATCATGGAAGAAAAGGAAATCCTCCTCAAGGAGAACAACGAAAAATTGTGAGATTCCCTAAGAAAGATAATCAACATAAGGTACCAAGTATAAAAGGGCCTCAACAAGATCCTTCAACAAGCACTCCCCATAAAATGAATTTGGATGTGATCTACTAGGTGAGTAATTCTAAAGTGCTTGTCTTTCTGACCAAGTTAGGAAAGATTCCCTCATAAACAAGTAGTTAAAGGAAGCTTTTAAAATTGAAAAGGTTGATCAACCAAGTCAAGTGGTGGACAATAATGAATATTTCCCTATTGTTCTTCAATCCATGACTCAAGAAGGAAAAAATAATGGAAATCAACAACCTTTCTACATGTCATTAATAGTGAATCACTTGCTCCTACATTGTTGCATGTTGGATTCTGAAGCCTCAACCAATGTCATGTCACTTAAGGTCATGAATCAATTGGGATTAAAAACCACTAGACCTTACAGGAATATATGTGCAATGGATTATAGAGAAGTTAAAGTATGTGGTTTGATCAAATACCTTCATGTTAAGTTGACAGTTAAGTCGAACATCTCTTTGTTGATGGATGTGGTCCTTGTAGATGTCCCAGATGCATGAGGAGTGATTTTATCTTTTAAGTGGGTTTCCAACTTAGGGGGTAGTATTCAAATGAACATATCTTATTCAGATGAACATATCTTATGCTACCATCTCTACTTGTGGGAACACCTTTGTGACCTTCTACTATGAACATATGAAGATGTATCATGTATAAGACTCCCAAGATCCTATCAATGAGTTAGTGTGCTATGGATATTATTTAGGGTCTTACAATGTGTTAACAAATGAAGTATCTCCCCAATAAAGTGTCAACATAGCTTGGAAGACGAACTTTGATGAAGCTAAGTCTAGAATGGGGGCTGGTGCAGGGATTTTTTTCACATCCCCTCAAGGTGCTACAACATTTTATGCTATCATTTTAGAGTTTAAAACAACAAATAAAATGGCAGAGTATGACACCCTCTTAATTGGATTGAATTTGGCTAAGGATTCTAATTTGGTGACCATGCAAGTAAAGAATTGATTTTCTTGCAAGAATGACATATTGAAAATGTATACGAATATGGCATTATTCGATGCCTTGTGCTTAGAAGCAAAGCATGGAATGTTTAATAATAAAGTCGATGCATTGGTAGTTTTTGCTTCAACTCTCCAACCTTGCAAGGATTTGTTGGAAGAAGGAACATTAGATATTATGTTTATACCATCCACTCTCGATGACTATGAGCATTCAAAAATTTCTAAGGATGATTCCTAAATCATAAGATTCATGAACAACCTGCAAAAATTCATTGAAAATAGAATTCATTGAAGGGATAGAATATCAAGAAGATTTGAGAGATAATAAAATTATCGTTGGCCTGGTTTCCATGGAAAATATGTTTTATATGCATGAAATATATAAGGAGAAAAAAGAAGTGATCAAGCCTAATGATTACATGGAAATCAACATTGGATCCCATAGTATCCCTAAGATTACAAACATGGACAAAAGAAACTTAAGAGAAAGAAGAGAGATTGACAATCTCATCAAGGAATATCAAGACACCTTCACTTGGTTATATTATAACTTGAAGTACTAGGGTAACACGATCCAAAAAACCATTGACAAGGTATTCATGGAGTTTCTAGAAGAAAAGATCATCACTCACTTCAGAGTGATCATAAATATAATCATTGACAATGCCAAAGATTTCAATTCTATAGGGTTATCAACCTTTTGTTTTGACTATGACATTGGCCTATCCCACTCCTCCAACTATTACCCTCAAGGAAATGGTCTTGCATAATCAGGTAATAAGAATCTAATGACTATCATTAAGAAGATGGTAGGAGATAACAAGAAAAATCAGGATCGCAAGATCAAGTATGATCTATAGGTTGATAGAATAACCAAGAAAGACTCCATTGGAAAGAGCCCATTTGAGCTAGTCTATGTGATGGAAGCAACTTTGCCACTTCACTTGAAGATCATGGTTTACAAGATATTGCATCATTTTTCATCTGACCAAGACATAGTTCAAAGTAGAATCAACTAATTAATCAAACTTGATGAGAAACGATGATGCACCTTTGATCACCTAGAAAAAAATTAAGAAAAGGTAAATATTACATTCAACAAGAAGGATCACCTAAGGAACTTCCAAAAGGGAAATCTTTTTCTCATATGGAATAAGATAATAAAGCAGGTAAACATGGTAAGTTCGAAAGTCTTTGGTTAGGTTCCTATAAAATTGAATATACTACAAGTAATAATTCTTTCTATCTTTGTCATTTGGATGGTGAAACACTATTTTTGCCCGTAAATGGTCAAATTTTGAAAAATTTCTATAAAGATGACATATGATGCCATAAGGCATCATTGTAAAGTAGTAAGTTCTTTTTAGCTTTATATTTACTTGTATTTTTTATTTACTTTATTGATTTCTACACTTTTAATTTTTTTAGAATAAAAGTAAGATGATGCTCACATGTTATACATTTTCCTTTGAGATATGATGCTACTGACAGATCATTGGTTTCCATTTTCTTTACACGTATTTTTTTCTATCTTAGGGAAGGGACAAGACACTCATGTCTTCATCCCTCCCCTGTATTTGAAATCTATCTAATGAGAATGTTTTAGGTTAATAGGTATTTTATAGATTCTGGAGTTTTCCTGCACTCTTAAGTAGAGCACATGTCCATGAGTTGGAGCCAGTTGTTACACCTCACTTTCACTTCAATGTACCTCATATTTTTTCACTAGATGTCATCCATCATATGAGAAGATTTGTGCCTATCTTGATGATGATATATCTTAGAGTACCATGATGAGATGTGCCACCATGATGATTTTGTACAATTGTATCATGATTAGTAAAAAGTGTGACCATTTTTTATTCCATGTATTGTATTGGACAATGCTTAGATGATCTATGTAAAGTAATTTTTAACCTAGGTGGTTTCTCTAGAACCTTTGTGGCTAGTCATGGCCCATCCTCTAGTCCCCATTTCAGAATAGTCCTCGCTCTTATGGCTTGGCTAACTATCTCTTGGAGGTCACTATGGTCAAGGTAGGTATGTGAGGGTCTTGGAGTGGATCTACTAGGACACATGACTTAGGGAACTTCCAGGAATTTTCAGTTTTCCCTTACGTAAAAGTGTTGGTAATGTTGTAAAGGTTTCCATACCTATAGAGTACACTTATCTTATGCATAAGCATGGATCCCCTTATGTATGTGTCACACTTTGGCCATGGACTCTTGGAGATCATTCTATAGATTCTCATGTAGAGACACAGTTCCCAAGGTAGTTTCATAGTTCTCAAGGAAATTCACGACACCCTATGGACTAGTCACAATGCCCTAGGAAGTTTGGGGGGGTTTATTCCTGCATTGGACCTCTCATTCCATGCCACATCCCAAATTCTTGAGTGCTCACCTTATTCACTCATTTGGAGGCATTTATCACATGAATTGATGGGTTGATTTCCTTGGAGGATGTATCTCCTAGATGTTTGATATCTCATGTGGCACGTGTGGACCTATTATGACTTGAGGACATGGCTACCATGATTTGTGAAGGATTTCATACCTCGAACACTCCCCTTATAGAAATTGGAGCATGTTTTGATGATCCATCACCTCTCTTTGACCTCACTTGTGCCATACACATGGTCTCTTCACTCTTTGAGGATGGATGTTGGCACTTCTTTTGACTTTTCCTCATTGGAGGAGTATCTTGACACATGTTGATAACCTTTCCTTGCATTTGGGAGAGACGTTGAGCTTTCTTGGACACTAGTTTGATCTCTTTAGTTGGATGAACTCCTCTCTTGGTGGACATATTGTACAAGTGATACACCTTCATTGTATTTTATGTATTTCTTGACTTAGTCTCCATTAGTTAGTTGGTAGGCAAATCAATTGGTATTTCTCCTAGGCTAGATCTAAGGAGATAGAAAACAATAGATTGAGAAGGTTGATGGAACCTCCTCTATAAAAGAAGCTCCTCCTATCATTCTAAATTTTTGTTGTTGTTGGCTAATTTATTTCAAGAATACAATTTTGTTAAATATCTACCTATTGTGGCACTGGTGTCAATTATTGGAACTCTTCTATGTTGGTTTTATTTAGGTGCATTAAAGGTTGATTGTGTATGCTTAAGACTACTACAAGTTTTGAAGATTGATTCGATTGAGGGGTAGGATTACCACTTGGAGGGAAGACGTTTTGGGGTAAAACTTGTCCTTATTCCTTTGTTAGTTTGGTATTTTCTCAATTCCTTGCTTTGTTTATCCTTTGGAACCCTAGCAAGGGTATTTGTTATCTTTATCGAGCTATAATTGACCTTGTTGGTGGAGGTGCTTCCTTTTGGAACCCATTCTAGTAGGGCATTGATCTACATACTTTATCTTGATTAGATAGGAGATAATCTTCCCTTTCGATTCTAGTCTCTTAGTTATAATCCATAAAGACAAAACATACCAAATTTGATGAGGGGCATTCCTCTTGACCCCATAAGCCCTATTTAGAAGAAGACACGTGTCTTATCCCAACAACCAACAAAAACTACAAAAACCCAAAATCTTTTCTTTTATTTTCTTAGAAAGAATGTAATGGAAAATCAAAGAAAAATCGTACTTTAGGTTTCTTTCCTAGTCTAGCATAAAGTTAATTTCATATTTCAATTTCGAGGCTACATTAATTAGGGTTTATTCTTAATTCCTGATCTTAAAACCCTAAAGAGGCAAATTGGTCCAATAGTTTTGTGCTTTGAACGTTAAATTATCTTACTTTGGGTTGATTTTGACATGTACATAAACCTGGAAATTGCATAACATAAATAAAAATCAAATTTGGAGAAACCTTAGAGCTAGGTTTTGTGCTTTAAAGTTCATCCATAATTGGTCTTAGCATGTATTTCATTAACTAGAATATTTCTATATGTTTATCGTTCATTTTAAATTAGTGATGAAATTCTTCTCTAAATTTCTCTTAAGTACATGTATTTTACTTAGAGATTATCTTGGTGAATTTTAGACCTAACTTTGAATACCCTAGAGGGAATTCACCTTTTATTTCAAGCTCTTGCTTATCTCATTCATATATCTATTGTGATCTTGATTCTAACTTAGTTGGGCTATTATTTTGTTGCATATATTAAGCTCTAGTTAAATTGTCCAAGATATCTTTCTTAAAGGTGGAAATATCTCTCTTGGATTGGTTTCTTTCTCACTTAAAATTTGGATTTCTACAACAATTCATCAATAAATTAGATTTAGAAGTGTGGGACAACCTGAAAATTGTCTCTAACTTAGCATATACTTGATTGGAACTTAAATCCCACTTCACACAATCAATTTATGCTCGCCTATTTCATTCATAGTGGTTTACAGTAGCTTAAAGTGGTTTTTTTCAAGTAGCCTCTTCTAAGTTTCATTTATTGGGATGATAATCAATCTAATGCAAATTTGAAGTTGTTATTGTTACATACTTTATCATTATGAGATTTGACACACATATCCACTAGATTTTAATTGATATCTCTTAAGTGGATAATTGTGGTTTTATATTATTGTCTTTAAATTGTTATCTTAATGCATTTAATCACTTGTTGGAACCTTTGTACTTTATACTATCATAAATATTGTGGAAATCGAAGTAAATCATAAGCTAGAATAAACTAATTCACTAAAAGAGGTTTATGTAATGCTCCCCACCTCTTGATGAAGAGGTCTGGGAAGACTTAGTGGTCTAGACATCCCCACTAGACCATAGTCTCACACAGCATGGGGAATGTCAACTAAACTAATGTTATATTTTGAAGTTGACTTAGGAAAAAGGAAAAAAGGGAAAAAAGTAACTCAATGAAGAATTAGAACATTGGAGCTTGAGTTAGGAGTTGAACCTAGGGGTTAAACTAACTCAACAGGAAAACAGAATGGAGGTATAAAAGAAAGGCTAGGACGCACCTTTCATTCATCTTGGATATTTGGTATTTTTCTTGTTGAGCTCTTGAGCACGGGTTTTTGAGGGTTTTGAGATTACAAACCCTAGAGAACAACTCAGTGGTGAAATATTCCACTCACCTTGTTCCAAGATTGGTGTCAGGGATGAAATACTCCACCCACACCATTCTAAACTCATCATCTATTCAGGAGAGCAGCAGGGCCATACCAGTTAGGGTTTTCCAGCACGGGCGCACCATTGCTTGAAGAACAGTTTGATCCAGCTATTTGACAGAGATTTTGGAGATTCTAGCAGTTGGGTTTTTATTGCAAGACCATGCTCATCAATTCAGAGGTTTTCTTGAGGAGTTACTACAACCAAGTTATTATCTACAGGTTGGGACGAATTTGAAGGAAGGAGGTCATCTTGGTGATTCAGTGATTCTCAGATCTAGGAGGCTCTACCTTAGATATGATATTGAAACTTCTCCTAGGGGCTTGTGGCTGCCCGATATATCATCCTAGAGAGTTTCAGGTGATTTGGAGGCCTCATTCATCCAGGCCGAATTGTTGGCACTTCAGGGTTTCAGGAGGGTCGTACCAGATTAGGGTTTCAACAGTTGGAGGGGGAAGACTTAGTATCTTGACTTCATACTTCAAGAGGGGGTTTCCCTTGCCCTGATATATCTCTTGGTGGATTTTGGTAGCATTTGGAGGTCTTCTCAGGAGGGTCGAACCCTTGGTCTTCATATTACTTCAACAGGACGTGCCAATAGCTAGAGGGTTGGGTAAAACCCTATATTTTTGAATTGGATCATTCATCTTGCATTCAACCTTTGGGAGGCTTATCTTGTATTTCCAGGAGCATTTTGTAGCATATCATATCTTTATCTTGGATCCATCTGATCTTATTCTAGATCTTCTTGTATATTGTATCAGGTTCTTCTTCTCATAATAAAACGTCAGATCTGTGCTTTATGGTTCCATATCTTGTGTGTTGATGATATCTTGGATTGTATTGAATATATCTTGATAAAACTGGACTGAATAACTAAATATAACCCTAAGGCTGAAATATCAGTGGCCAACCTGCAAACATAAACAGTCAAACAATTGATTCAGTGGTTAGCTAGTGTTCCTTGGCAAAAAAATTGGCTTGGGAACATTACAGTGGTATCAGATCTCTGATCCTTCCATCCTATGAGGATTAGCGCATGCAGAAGTTCAGTGGTATTTATATGGGCGGAATGAAGAAACATGCAAGTGAAATAGAAGCCGAGATGGAGGGTTCAGGTGATGACATTGAGCCCCAGGGCTTGGCTTTCTTAGCACATGAGTTCCATAAATCCATAAACCAGAAAAAAAGTAAAATGGTCATCCACTTACAGGAGAACTATGAGGCAAATCGTAAGGGACAAACCGAAATCATTGAGACCTTGAGGAAGGTAGATGAGAACCTGAGGAAGGTATATGAGAACCAGATAAGGATATTCGAACTATTGTTGCAGATGACTAAAAAGGGGACAGGTCTAGAAACGTATAACAACAGGGAGATAGGTGGATCTCACGGAGGAAATAGGTATAATCCAATGCATATTCCCTACCATCAGTCTGAGGGAAGCAATGGAGGGAGTGCACCTCATGGACACATAGGTAGCAGGGCTACTCCTAAACCATATTTTCCCACGTTCGTAGATGAACATGCACAACATGAATCAATGGATGAATTTGTTGAGCAGATGGCACAGTGTACCAGGGAGTACAACGATTTGAGTATAACAATTCATAGACAGATGTCCCTAGATCAATATTGTCAACTCAAATTCAAAAACAAACCTAGGCCGAACCACAGGAGAAACTATGAGTTTGAGCACAGAGCTGGGAAGATGGAGATTCCCTACTTTGATGGTACGCCCAAGATGACAGCACAGGCATGGGTACAGAAGATGGACACTTATCTTCAGCTTAACTCCATGAGGGAGATGGAAGCCATCAAGTTTGCCACCATGTACTTGGATGGAAAAAGCTCATGATTGGTGGTATCATGGATTGACTACACTAGGCCACAATCAGATAGTGTCATACACAGAGTTTACTCATAGACTCATTGATAGGTTTGATCAGGGGGATCCTGAGTTACATTTTTGGGAGCTCACACAACTCAGACAGACAAGAGCACCAGAGGTGCACATTGAGGAATTCCAGAGGCTAGCAGTCATGGTGCAGGATGTGTCATAGACTAGGCTCATGATGCTCCTCACTGAGGGGTTGATGGAACCCTTGAATGGTTGGGTAAAGGATTTTAATCCTACCAACCTACACGATGCTATCTGGAGGACGAGAGACCTAGGACTAGCTGGAAAGCTGAAATTTGTGCCAAGACAACCTCTTAACACGGGAGGAAGAGATCAGAGACCTCCAATGAACCCAGGACGACGTGACCCAAGGGGGTTTGATAGGGGAAGAGGTGGGTTGGATGAGAATACCAGAAGGGAATTGAGGAGGAAGCAACTATGCTACACTTGAAAAGAACCATGGAACCCATCACACAAATGCATGGGTCGTGGCCAAGTTCACTACATAGAGGTGACTTCAGACAATGAGGAGGAGGATTCCGGCCACATCCAAAATATGGAGGCAGACACCACCGAGACTGCAGATGAGGAGGCCACATGTCATGACAGTACGATTGAGGAGAGAGCCACCTTGGCATCCATCAATGGGGTGCCCAAGTACAACACTTTCAGGATGAGGGGAGTCTTGCAGGGGAAAAAGATGTCAGTTTTGATTGATGGGGGAGCTTCTCACAACTTCATTGACTCGGCATTGCTACAGAGGAGGCACATATCCACGGTTGAATTTGAAGGGTTCAAGGTGGAGGTAGTAGATGGAAGCACCATGCCTTGTAACAGGTACATTCCAGGCATGAAGCTTACATTGGGTAGGCATGATTTGGTATAGGATGTTTATGTGATGGACCTTCCAAACACCAACATAATCCTTGGAGTACAGTGGCTCAGTACGTTGGGGCCTATCACCACCAACTACAAGACCATGGAGATGTATTTCACAAAGGAGGGTGGACGAAAGTTAGTTCTCTGAGGCATGACAAGTAACTCAACTAAGGTAGTTATGGCCAAGAGGATGGAGGCCATTTTCAGGAGAGAATAGATGGTGTATGCAGCTGAGTGCAAGATTTCAGCACATGTGGACACGAAGGGAAAGGTTCACTACACACTAGAGATTCAGGAGATCATTGACAAACACATTAAAGTGTTTGGACCTATTCCACTAGGGGTGCCACCAAACAGGGGATTTGAGCATATCATTGAGTTATAGGAAGGAGCCAAACCAGTTATCACCACACCTTACAGACATCCAAAAAAGTACAAAGATGAGATAGAGAAGGCAATTAAAGAGCTCTTGGATATGGGACACATCAGGCTGAGTTCTAGCCCTTTTGCTTCTTCAGTAGTGTTGGTTAAGAAGAAGGATGGAACCATGCGCATGTGCATTGAATTCTGGGCATTAACCAAGAGAATAATCAAAAACAGATATCCCATACCATAGATTGATGAGTTGCTGGACGAACTGCATGGGGTTGTCTATTTCACAAAAACTAACCTACACTCTGGCTACCATCAAATCAAAATGAGGGAGGAGGACATCCCAAAAACTGCTTTCAAGTGTCACTATGGCCACTATGAGTTCTTAGTGATGCCTTTCGGGTTAACCAATGCCCAAGCCACGTTCCAATCATGTATGAACCATGTCTTCAACAAACAGTTGAGGAAGAATCTCTTGGTATTCTTTGATGACTTGCTCATTTATAGCAAAATGTGGGAGGAACACCTTCGGCAGGTGGACCAGATTTTGTCTATCATGGAGAAACAATCATTGTATGCTAAGGAGTCCAAATGTGAATTTGGAATGACAGAGGTTCTTTACTTGGGACACATCATTGGAGTTAAGGGAGTACATGTACATCAGGAGACAATCCAGGCCATAATGGAGTGGCCTACACCTAAAACCATTATAGAGTTGAGGGGATTTCTAGGCATTTTCACTTACTACATGAAGTTTGTCAAAGGGTTCGCATAGCTTTGTGCACCTTTGACCGATTTGAACAAGAAGGGAGCTTTCAAATGGAGCAAGGAGGCCCAATATACATTCAACAAGATGAAAAAGGTGATGAGCACATGCCCAGTCTTATCCCTTCCAAATTTCGGCCAACCTTTCACTTTGGAGTGTGATGCCTCAAGAGAAGGTATTGGGGCCGTACTGATGCAAAATAGGCACCTCTTGCCTATGAGAGCCGAAAACTCAGAGGACTTGAGTTACTTTACACCATATATGACAAAGAGATGTTGGCCATCATGCATGCTCTGGCCAAATTCAGAAAATACATGGTAGGTGCACGGTTTGTGGTGAAATCAGATCATAACTGTCTTAAGTAATTCTTGGAGAAGAAGGACTTAAATGAAAGGCAACAGAAATGGGTAAGCAAAATAAGGCCTACGAATTTGAAATTGAATTCCTCAAAGGGAAAAACAACGTGGTGGAAGATGCATTGTCCAGAGGGCCATCCATTTATGCCATGATAGATGTGTTAGTTGATTGGAAGGACCACTTTGTGATGGAATACTCGGAAAATTAGTTCTCTTGTCAGGTGATAAATGGGCAAATACAGGACGATAACTTCAGGGTCATTGATGACATCATCTATTATAACGGCCGAATATTTTCGGTTCTTGAATTGGCCTTCAAGGCCAAAGTGTTACAAGAATGTCATGACTCACCAATGGTAGGGAACCAAGGGATTGTAAAGACATACAGACAGGTGAGGGAGAGGTTCTCCTGGAAGGGCCTTAAAGAGGATGTGATGAATCATGTCAAAGAGTGTACTACTTGCCAGGAGAATAAGGATGAGCACACTCACCCGGCAGGGCTGCTGCAACCCCTACCCATCCCAGAGCACAAATGGGAAAGCATATCTATGGATTTCATCACAGGTTTGTCAAAGGCACAGGGGAAGGATTGTATTTTCGTGGTGGTGGACAGGTTGGAAAAGTTTGCACACTTCTTCTCCATTGCTACAGACTTCAGTGCAGCATAGGTGGCCAAATTATTCTTCAGGGAGATCTTCAGACTTCACGGTTTACCCAAAACCATTGTTAGTGATAGGGATAGTCGATTTATGAGTACATTTTGGCAGGAGTTATTTAGGCTAGTTGGTATGGCCTTGACTCCTAGTACTATCTATCATCCTCAAATGGACGGGCAGACTGAAATAGTCAACAAATGGGTGGAAGGTTATCTCAGGAATTATGT
This sequence comes from Picea sitchensis, assembly GCA_010110895.2. NCBI lineage: Eukaryota > Viridiplantae > Streptophyta > Pinopsida > Pinales > Pinaceae > Picea > Picea sitchensis. The sequence continues at coordinate 102,780 of SNQJ01S0009406.1, read as the reverse complement.
GGTTGGGAAGCAGAAGGCATGGTTCAGATGGATACATTTGGGGGAATATTGCTACAACACCACCCATCACATGTCCATAGGCATGACCCCATTCAGGGCATTGTACAGTTATGACCCACTCTCTTTCGCAGAGATTGCTATTGGTGACAGCAGGGCCCCAATGGTATAGGATTGGGTACAATAGAGTCGGGCTATCCTCAGGGAGTTGAAGGATCATTTACAGAGGGCACAGAACCAGCAGAAGGTCCAAGGAGACAAACATAGGGTTGAGCGTACTTTTGAGGCTGGTGACTTAGTTTACCTAAGGCTCCAGCCATACAGGTAGGCTTCTATAAAAAGAAGTTGAGCAAAGAAGCTCCAACCATGTTTCTTTGGGCCCTATAGGATCAGCAGGAAAGTAGGGCCATAGCTTATGAGTTGGAGCTTCCAGAAGGTAGCAGGATACATAATGTCTTCCATGTGTCTTGCCTGAAAAGAGCCATCGACCAACACATCATGCCCCTTGAGGTGTTGCCACCTCTAGATGAAGAGGGGCAACTGGTTCTGATTCCAGAGAAGATATTGGAGGTTCGGGAGAAGAAGCTCTAGAAGAGAAGCATAAAAGAGTACCTGATCAAATGGAAGGATTTGCTCATTGAGGATGCCACGTAGGAGAACGAACAGGTGGTGCAGGAGACAGGTTTGGAATTGTTTGAGGACAAACAATTTCTAGCAGGGGAGATTGTAATGTCCCCCACTTCTTGATGAAGAGGTTTCAGAAGACTTAGTGGTCTAGACATCCCCACTAGACCATAGTCTCACACAGCATGGGGAAAGTCAACCAAACTAATGTTATATTTTGAAGTTGACTTAGGAAAAAGGAAAATAGGGAAAAAATTAACTCAATGAAGAATTAGAACACTGGAGGTTGATTTAGGAGTTGAACTTAGGGGTTAAACTAACTCAACAGGAAAAAAGAATGGAGGTATAAAAGAAAGGCTAGGGCACTCCTTTCATTCATCTTG
>SNQJ01S0009406.1:86347-101049 GCA_010110895.2 Picea sitchensis | reverse complement strand
GTTCCAAGCTTGGTCTCGGGAATGACATAGTCCACCCACACCATTCTACACTCATCATCTATTCAGGAGAGCAGCAGGGTTGTACCAGTTAGGGTTTTCCAACAGGGGTGCACCATTGCTTGAAGAATAGTTCGATCCAACTATTTGACAGAGCTTTTGGAGATTCTAGCAGTTGTGTTTTGCTTGCAGGACCTTGCTCATCAGTTCGAAGGTTTTCTTGAGGAGTTACTATGGCTAGGTTATTATCTACAGGTTGGGACAACTTTGAAGGAAGGAGGTCATCTTAGTGATTCAGTGATTCTCAAATCTAGGAGGCTCTACCTCAGATCTGATCTTGAAACTTCTCCTAGGGGCTTGTGGTTGCCCGATCTATCATCCTAGAGAGTTTCAGGTGATTTGGAGGCTGAATTGTTGGTACTTCAAGGTTTCAGGAGGGTCGTACCAGATTAGGTTTTCAACAGTTGGAGGGGGGAGACTTAGTACCTTGACTTCATACTTCAGGAGGGGGTTTCCCTTACCCTGATCTATCTCTTGGTGGATTTTGGTAGCATTTGGAGGTCTTCTTCAGGAGGGTCAAACCCTTGGTCTTCATATTCCTTCAGCAAGACGTGCCAAAAACTAGAGGATTGGGTAAAACCCTAGCTTTTGTATTGGATCATCCATCTTGCATTCAGCCTTTGGGATGCTTATCTTGTAGTTCTGGGAGCATTTTGTAGCAGCTCACATCTTTATCTTGGAGCCATCTGATGTTATTCCAGATCTTCTTCTATATTGTATCAAGTTCTTCTTCTCATAATAAAAGGTCAGATCTATGCTTTGTGGTTCCATATCTTGTGTGTTGATGATATCTTGCATTGTATTGAATATATCTTGATAAAACTGGACGGAATAACTGAATATAACCCTAAGGCCAAAATATCAGTGGCCAACCTGCAAACATAAACAGTCAAACAATTGATTCAGTGGTTAGCTAGTGTTCCCCAGTGAAAAAATTGTCTTGGGAACATTATAGTTTACTTAAAGCTCTATCATTGATAGATAAGGATATCCCCTTGGCCCTTGGAGTTGGCCTAAAGTAAAGAGGATATTGTACAGAGGTGACACTTTACTGATGCAACTCCCATCTTGTGGCCTCAAAGTAGAATCTCTGGTTGGTCTTTCCACTTGGATGACAATTTAGGCGGTAACAAAGTCATTTTGCTCAACGAGAGATTTATCTGTAGCAAAGAAAACAGGCCCAATGAACCATGATAAAGTCATCGGAATCAAAGTGCAAAAGCAAAAATGGTTCAAAGTATGGAGTTGGAGAGAAGAAATGAAAGAGGCACAAATTTGCTTGTGAGCATGTCAAAATGTCATGTAACTTGAGGGAGCGCCAATAGAATTTTAATAGTGGCAATTATCCTTAGCATGAGGTCGTGTTTTTCTTTGACTTGGAGTGTCTGGTGTAGGAGCTTTGAGAGGGTGTTGTCTAAACGTTTTACATTTTATCCTTTTTCACCGAAATTCGGTGATATAAATATGGGTGAAACCGCAATTTCTTGTATTTTAAATTGCATTTCTGAATACATAAATGAATTCAACATCCTGAAAAACCCATGGGGCACTTTGATTATACATACTTAACCACTGAAATATTCAGATCCAACAATTTCTTGTCGGATTTCGATCAAAATTAACTCGATAATATCCCTAGAAAAGAGCCAAAAAATAAAACGTTTTCCTTCAGGTTCCATCAATCTAGCCAAATTAATGACCCACGTGTATTTCAGAGGTAGTGGGGACTGTTGTCGTAGTCTAAACATTCTACGTTTTGGCCCTTCCCGGGGATATTTTCTGTTTGATTTTGTAGAATTTGTCGAATCTGCATATTTGAGTGGCTAAGACTGTGTAATCTGAGTGCTCTACAGGTTTTTCAGTGTTCTGAATTCATTTATGCATTCAGAAAAACAATTTAAACAACAGAAAATTGCAATTTCGTCCAAATTTATGTCGTCGGATTTCGAAAAAAAAAAACATAAACATAAAATAGTTAGACAATGCCATAGGGACTTGTATGATGTCACGTGTTGGCCTCCAAAACCCCCTCTCTACTGTCAGATCTGGACCTCTGATCAGACGACCCTCGTGATTTTTGAAAGTGGATGGGGATTGCGTCATCTTCATTCGCGTCCAATCTCTCCCCCTTCCTCCAGTGTTGGATTTTTTCCATCTAGTCCAACGGCCCTTTGTTTCAATGGGACACCAAACGTTAGGCTCCACATGAGGTTTTACGGGATATTTGATGATGGTTGGGCCGTCCATACATGGCCTTAAATTTTTTATGGAGGTAAGGTAGGTAAGAAGGGAGGACATTTGGTGTGGCTTGAGAGGTTGAGCTTCTTTTCGTTTATGAGAGATCATTTAGTTACTGAAAAGAGGAGACGGTGGGAAGAAGGAAGACAAACGGGAATTAAGGGAAGCTCGCTAAGAAGAGGAAAAGAATGAGAGAGGATGAAGAGGAATAAGCACAAAGGATGGAGATAAGAGAGTAAGATAGAGAAGAGAAACATAGTAAGGAGATGGGAGATGAGAGAGGGAGACAAAGAAGAGAAAGAAGGAAAGGAAGAGAGAAAAGAAGATGTGGTTCACAGAGCATGGAAGTTTACGCGGAAAGAGAAGAAGGGAAGGAAGAAGAAGACAATTCCTTTTGGCAGCACTAGGTATAATTGTAATTGAGAGGGAGAACATGTTGGGTAGGATAGTTTACTTTTCCACGGATATTGGAGGAGCAAAATAAAGCAGAGCAAGGCAAGGAAAAAGAGGTGAACTAGAAAAAGAAGAGGCAAAGCAGCAGAAAGGAACCTGGCAGCATCAAACAGAAGAAACTCAAGTTCAAATAAAATTATGTTTTGTGAATTTCGCTTGAGCATCTGCAAACCTGGCTAAGACTTAGACTTGCAGGCATTCTCAAATATCGAGGCATTCTCAAATATCGTTTTAGAGGGAAAGAGTGTTTGGCCATGTAATTAGTTTACTAGTGGAAGCCCATTGAGGCATTTGCATATGTTTTCATAATTTTGAAATTTAATAGAAGTGTTGGTCAAACAAATTCAAGTTTTCCCATTTTTAAAAAAATTATGTGTATGTTTCCTATTTTATTGTGTCCTCTGAGTGAAGATGGTCCACCTGGTGTGGTTGTCACTTGGCATGCCAGGCTGGGATGCATTAGTCTTTAGGGAGGGGTTGTATTTCAATGGAATTTTCTACATCAGATCTTTCCTCCGAGTAGAAAATAATACCTTCTATGTTTATCTAGTCCTGGCAGATCCAACCAATTCACAAGCTGTTCGATACAAAAACGTATTTTTTTTTGTCGTCCACAACAACAACAATGAAGGACTTTTATAATCTTGAGAAACTATGACCCAAATAACATCACCAAGGCATTGCTGACCTTAAATTGTTGTAGACCATTTTTTATCAAGACGTTTTCCCAATGCCGACCATGCCACATCACCAAGACATTGTTGACCTTAAATTGTTGTAAACCATTTTTTATCAAGACGTTTTCCCAATGTCGGCCATGCCATATACACCGATTAAGGTAACTTAACTTGGTCAGCTTCTGTAAGCTACGTGTCCACCTGTGTTTGAGCATCTTTAATCGCAGAACCTATGAACCCAAAGGCTGCACAACAACTGTAAAGTAGCTTAGTCCCCTCACCTTGCCTAAATACTACAACAGAGGATATGGATGCATCTGCATCTTCTCAGTTGGAACCAAGCCATGAGGATGCGTTGGTGCCCATATTGCCTACCCGACTGTTGAGCATCCTCTAGATCCGGTAGTCATGTTCACGATGCCCATGACATTGTAAGGAAATGTAAAAATAATGGGCAGAACAGTTGCTAAGCACCCTATAGCCTGAAACACTAATTAAATGCAAGAAATATGGCAATGAAGACAAATAAATCACACAGTTAACACACAAGATTTACTTGGTAAAACCTAAACATCTATCGGGCAAGGTATTGGTATCTCTTATTATTCAAGATAGGCTTATAATCGGGCTTACAACATTACAATGTCTCTCGAGGCTTCGTGGATATATACAACATAGGTTAGATCGTTTACATCAATTCAAGAACTTGCTTTGGTTACACAGGTTCATGAACTGCCTCAGTTATATGAACTACCAAATATTTACTACACGTATTATTACCATAACTAATTGTTGTCATAATTCTAACAATCTCCACCTTGACAACAATTTACTTGATACCTTGCCCAAGCCCATTCAACACCTCTCTTGCAAGCCAAGAGAAGACACACTCCACCGCAACTTCTATAACAACATTGGTTTTGTGAACATATTTTCACAACTTACTTCAGTATGGACCACTCCATCTCTTTTACTAACATGTCTTACAAAATGATGCATTGATCCATTTTGATACATTGGACGATTGGTCTAATGCACAATGCTTCGACCAACACTGAATACCATATCATATACTTGTCCAAACTTACCCAATAGATCCTTGCATTCATGCAAGATATAAACTGAGGTAAGTCTCTTCTTGTCCAAGTCTTCTGAATCAACATAACCACAGACTAAATCATGCAACCACTGTAGGTGATATTTGTGATTATGTGCTTCTAAGATATGGAAGTACTCATTTCCATGTTATTCACTTGGTTTTTCCATTTGTCCACTAACAACACCAACTGCGTGTGAAATATTTGAACATTCCATCGCAAACATCAATCTTCCTACTATATTAGCATGAGGTACATGAAACATAACCTTTTCTTCCTTACAACCAAGACATAAACTTGAAGAAAACTTACAATGGAAAACTAAAGGGATGTTTACTAGTTTCACAATGTTCATACAGAACCACATCAGTATCTTCTTCATAGACTTTTGTTGTGATAACCACAACTTACCATTTTTCTCGTCTATGTGTACACCTGTGCCCAAGATTTGTTTTGCTGCTCCTAGATCCTTCATTTGAAACATCGTGGCCAACTGAGCCTCTAACCTGCTAATCTTAAACATGCTTAGGCTTGCAACAAGCATATCATTAGCATATAATACTAAGAACATGAATGAACCATTTTCAAAACTTTTAAAATAAACGAAATGGCTATATTCACTTCTTAAGAAATTTTGGCTCACTATGAAAAAATCTAACATCTTGTACAATTGTCTGGGTACCTTTAGGCCATACAATGATTCCCTAAGTTTGCACACAAATCTCCCTTTGCAATCCTGGACAACTATTGATTGTTCCATGTACATATCTATGCTAGTGATGATTTTGTGGATAGTAGGACTCCACAATCTACATCCCTTAACCCCATCACTGTAATCAACAGAGATGTAAAACTTGCAGAAATTCAAAGATTGAAAATTTGAAAACAACTTACGGCTTATCGATACCTGCAACCCCAACCCTTTCTTGTTCATATGATCCTGTCACTGATGCCATAAACAAGTAGGTGCACTTTCTTTCTTAGATACCACTTCAACTTCACTTTATTTCGTTTTTCCTTCCAGCTTATACGGATTTTGAATCTTCCTTGCCTTTATAACCAACAAATTTCCCTTGAACACTTACAATTCTCCACCTTGACCTATAAACTCATGACCACCAGAATCCAACACTCCTAGAGAAATTAAAATTTTCTTTACTTCATGCACATGTTTAACATCAGTTAATGTCCTTATAATCCCATCAAACTTTTTGATTTTGACACTTCCAACCTCGATAGTCTTACAAGAATTATCATTACCCATAAGAGCAACTCCATTATCAACTGTTTGATAAGAAGTAAACTAACTTCTATTTGGGCAAATCTAGTGTGAAGCACCAGAGTCTAAAATCCATGCTTCATAATATTCAGAGATATTACTAATAGACAAGATTACATCAATCATACCTGGACCTGATTCATCCGGATTTGCCTCCATTTTGGAGTCTTCCTTGGACTCTTGTAGCTTCCAACAATCCTTTTTAAAATGCCCAATTTTATTACGGTGCCGACATCTTCCCTTACCCTTTCTTCTTATCGACTTAGCCCTAGTTGTTATACTCGAATCCTCTCCCCTTTCTGTGGATCGGCCTCTAGCTACCAATGCTTATGGTGTGGAGGTTTCAAGACTTGATTTTCTCTGCACCACCTAAGACAAGAGAGCTCCAACAACAGTATCAAATTCAAGAGTCTCAATTGTACTAAAGCTAATGGAAGTAACTAGATGCTCCCAATATTCAGACAATGAACATAACAATGTAACAACCTTATCTTCGTCATCGAGTTTAACATCCATACTATTCAAGTGGCATATAAGAGCATTAAACACATTCAAATGATTTGTGATTTTCGTACCTTCTCTCATTTTTAAACTGTATAGCTACCTTTTTAAGTAAATCTGATTCGTCAAGGACTTCATCATATAAAGACTTTCCATCCTGCTTCATAAGTATGTTTCCGTTTCTTCTCCAATAATGTTACAAGACTTTCCATCCTGCTTCATAAGTATGTTTTTGTTTCTTCTGCAATAATGTTAAACAAGACATCATCGACAAAACATAATTGAATTGCGTTGAGGGCTCTGACATCCAAGACTTCCCACTTTTCATTGGTCATAGATGCAAGTTTTTTCCACTTTCCATTTAACGCCTTATGCAACCCTTATTGCACTAACAAATCTCACATTTTAAATTTCCACAATTTGAAATTATTTTTACCATCAAATTTTTCAATCTCAAATTTAGCACTAATCACCTTTGCCATTAATTCTACACACAAGCTCTCTCCAAATGAAAATTTGTTTTTGTTTTAATATATATCTTGACAAGTAAAAACAGACTCTTCAGCCACATAAAACTTCAAATGATCTCCACAAAACTTCATCTTTCATTTTAAACAATTTTTTGAACATACATATATATATAATCAAACAAAACCAGGCGGAAAACTTCTTTTAAAAATTTTGTTTAAAAAACACAACATGCACCTTCACAGTTTTCAAAACACAGTCGCATGGGGTTTTCACTTAGTCTTGGCGGCTTCACAAGAATTTGCAGACTATTGCACTTGCCTTCACAAGAGTCCACTGCAAAGCATTGATTCGGTACAAAACCTTCGTCGACCCTTCACAAACCCTGCGGTTTCCTCTGCAAACGGTCGAGACTGGCTCTTTTTCTATGCGGGTCGGAACAAATGAAGATGAATGATGGCAACGCCTCCAACACACTTTTCTCTACCTCTTCCAGCAGGAACAACTCTTCCTAACTCGCGATGGATTTCATTGCTCGACCAAACAAACCAACAAATACCTCTGTGTGACGGCTTTGCTCCTCTTCTTCCGCGCGGGTTGAAAAATTGGCTATCTCCAACACAAAATGAAACTCGGCCACGTCTTGCAGGCAGACAGGAAACCGATGGCTCTTCTTCCCTTGTGGACAGACTCGACCTCTTTTTTCCTTACGCGCGTGACTTGGTCTCTTCCTCTGCTCGGGCTATTAACTCACCCACACAACCAACAAAACTCAGATCAAAATGGAGGCTAGGGTTTTACGCTACCACTCCTCTTCCTTCCACATGTTAGAATTGGAGTTAGAGAGGAAGGGTTCGCTAGATTTGGACGTGCACCAAATCTGGTAGGGGACCCACAAAGAGGGCTCAATTTAATTTACCCCTTATATGCTTAGATGACTTTGGGAAAATTTTATTTTTCCTATAATCATAAGACATTCAATCTGAGTCCTCCATTTAGATCTAATCTCAACCATTGAGGTTTTTGGTGGGCCCAAGTCGATTTGCCAAGCAAGAAATAGGGTTTTTGGGTTCATTATGCACAAGTCGACTTGGTGAAGGAGCTTCACTAGTAGAAAGGAGTAGGTTTCAACTACAAGGGAAGCTTCAACAATAGAGAAAGAGGTCGTACGGCCTCCATTTTGACTCAACCAACCATTCATGCAGCTAGTATCATCTCGTTCTGGGTCGTACGACGCACCCAACAGCCAAGTCGTGAGCAGAGAGAGGACATGTGAGGGTTGTGTGTGTACTGAAGGCATAAATTTTGCCTCATAAAGGTTTTTGTACCAACAGTTGTAAAAAAATTTAAGTTCTCCATTTCTGAATAAAAATAAATCACCAAGCAAAAGACCGATTTTCCCAGTTGGGTTTTTCCAGGGTCATTTGAACAAAAATCACTGAGTATTTATGTGTGAATGCTTTGTGTATTTATGTGTTTATTTTCCGTTGCATTAGAGTGTTATGAAAAAACAACATATTCAGATTTTAAAGTTGAAGTCCAGTTCTGCTCCTTTTTATTAAATTTGCAACTGGGTTCTGATTTTTTATGAGAATTCAACATGGTATTAGAGCCTTGCCTCTAAATGAACACCAACATTCATTGTTACAGCCTTCAGGAACAATTTTTCAACCACAAAGGGCTGGACCCAGGTGGTCTGTTAGGGCCTCAGGCAAGGCGAGCTAGGACCTACGTGCTTGGACAACATAATGGCTTAAATGGGGTTGAGATTCGAAGATCATATTGATGGGGCCTCCAATTTCTGTTCTTGGAGAGAAAAAATAGGAGTTATGTTTGAGGAGCAGGGAGTTTGGGAATTTGTGGACAACCCCCTAGCCACTCCAGCAGATCCTCAACAGTTGTCCCAACACAACAAGAAGGACACTAAAGCCAAAAGAATTATTATCCTTGAGGGATTCGAAGATCGTCTTGATGAGGCCTCCAATTTTTGTTCTTGGAGAGAAAAAAATAGGAGTTGTCTTTGAGGAGCAGGAAGTTTGAGAATTTGTGGACAACCCCCTAGCCACTCCAGCAGATCCTCAACAGTTGTCCCAACACAACAAGAAGGACACTAAAGCCAAGAGAATTATCCTTGAGGGAGTCAAGGATCACATTATACCTCACCTTGCAGGAAAAAAGATGGCAAAGGATATGTGGACAACCATCATAGGGCTATACCAAGGTATGAGTGAAGCAAGGAAGCTTGTGCTCAGAGACAAGCTGAGAAATATTAAAATGGTGAAGTCTGAATCAGTTGTTTCCTACCTCACCAGATTTACTCAAGTCAAGGACGAGCTTGCCAGGGTGGGGGAAACCGTCCCAAACAGAGATATGGTTAGTTTTCCACTGTCAGGTTTTCCCAAGTCATGGGAAAACTTCATAGATGCAGTCAGTGGTAGAGAAAAGATTCCATATTGGGAGCGGCTATGGAGTGACTGTGTGCAGGAGGAGATTACTAAGCAGACTAGATCTGGGCCTCATGTGAAACAAGAAGCCAATGAGGAGAATTTCACCCTAGCTGGTAAAGGGGGGAAAACCAAGGGTAGAAAGGGCTCAGGAGTGGTTGAGTCCAACTCAAAAGGACAAGGAAAACCCAAGAAAGACCTCGGCAAAGTGAAGTGTTTTTATTGCCATCAGTTTGGGCACTATGGTACTAAATGTCCTCAACGCAAGAAGAGGTCCAAGAAGGGATAGTTTGCAGCTTCAACGGAAATAGAGGAGTTCTCATCTCATTTTGAGGAGGATTTCTCACTTATTGCATGTATGGCTAGCTCTGTGACCAGTGGTACATTGTATATTGAAGTGGGGATTCATGCCATATGATAGAGAACTGAAATTATTTCAGCCAGCTGACAGAAAATGACATGTAGTTCAATATTAAGATGGGAGATGATGGAAAATACCAAGCCAAAGGTGTAGGTGTTGTCAAGTTTGAGAGGGAGTCTGGAAAACCTATGTATCTCAAATATGTTCTCTATGTTCTAGGGCTGAAGAAAAATCTTGTGTCAATTTCAATGCTTGAAGACCTGGGTTATGAGGTGTTTTTTCGCAGAGGAAAGGTCCTCATGAAACCTCCCAACTGCGGGACAACAATGCAAATTGGATTTAGGGTGAAAACCCTCTACAGGTTAGAGATTGAAGTTGCAACAACATTGAACAGTAAGAAGAACAACCAACAAGATCATGAGCTAGCAAAGCTTTGGCNCGATGGCTCTTCTTCCCTTGTGGACAGACTCGACCTCTTCTTTCCTTACGCGCGTGACTTGGTCTCTTCCTCTGCTCGGGCTATTAACTCACCCACACAACCAACAAAACTCAGATCAAAATGGAGGCTAGGGTTTTACTCTACCACTCCTCTTCCTTCCACATGTTAGAATTGGAGTTAGAGAGGAAGGGTTCGCTAGATTTGGAGGTGCACCAAACCTGGTAGGGGACCCACAAAGAGGGGCTTAATTTAATTTACCCTTTATATGCTTAGATGACTTAGGGAAAATTCTATTTTTCCTATAGTCATAAGACATTCGATCTTAGCCTTCCATTTAGACCTAATCTCAACCATTGAGATGTCTGGTAGGCCCAAGTTGATTTGTCAAGCAAGAAATAGGGTTTTTGGGTTCATTATGCACAAGTCGACTTGGTGAAGGAGCTTCGGTGGTAGAAAGGAGTAGGTTTCAACTACAGGGGAAGCTTCAACAATAGAGAAAGAGGTCGTACGACCTCCATTTCGACTCAACCAACCATTCATGCAGCTAGTATCATCTCGTTCTGGGCCGTACGATGCACCCAACAGCCAGGTCGTGAGCAAAGAGAGGACGTGTGAGGGTTGTGTGTGTACCGAAGGCATAAATTTTGCCTCATAAAGGTTTTTGTACCAATAGTTGTAAAAAAATTTAAGTTCTCCATTTTTGAATAAAAATAAACCACCAAGCAAAAGACCGATTTCCCCAGTTGGGTTTTTCCGGGGTCATTTGAACAAAAATCACTGAGTATTTTTGTGTGAATGCTTTGTGTATTTATGTGTTTATTTTCTGCTGCATTAGAGTGTTATGAAAAATCAACATATTCAGATTTTAAAGTTAAAGTTCAGTTATGCTTCTTTTTATTAAATTTGCAACTGGGTTCTGATTTTTTATGAGAATTTAACATGGTATTAGAGCCTTGCCTCTAAATGAACACCAACATTCACTATTACAGCCTTCAGGAACAATTTTTCAACCACAAAGAGCTCGACCCAGGTGGTCTGTTAGGGCCTCAGGCAAGGCGAGCTAGGGCCTACGTGCTTGGACAACATAATGGCTTAAATGGGGTTGAGATTCAAAGATCATATTGATGGGGCCTCCAATTTCTGTTCTTGGAGAGAAAAAATAGGAGTTGTGTTTGAGGAGCAGGGAGTTTGGGAATTTGTGGACAACCCCGTAGCCACTCCAGCAGATCCTCAACAGTTGTCCCAACACAACAAGAAGGACACTAAAGCCAAAAGAATTATCCTTGAGGGATTCGAAGATCGTCTTGATGGGGCCTCCAATTTTTGTTCTTGGAGAGAAAAAATAGGAGTTGTCTTTGAGGAGCGGGAAGTTTGGGAATTTTTGGACAACCCCCTAGCCACTCCAGTAGATCCTCAACAGTTGTCCCAACACAACAAGAAGGACACTAAAGCCAAAAGAATTATCCTTGAGGGAGTCAAGGATCACATTATACCTCACCTTGCAGGAAAAAAGATGGCAAAGGATATGTGGACAACCATCATAGGAATATACCAAGGTATGAGTGAAGCAAGGAAGCTTGTGCTTAGAGACAAGCTGAGAAATATTAAAATGGTGAAGTCTGAATCAGTTGTTTCCTACCTCACCAAATTTACTCAAGTCAAGGACAAGCTTGTCGGGGTGGGGGAAACAGTCCCAGACAGAGATATGGTCAGTTTTCCACTATTGGGTTTTCCCAAGTCATGGGAAAACTTCATAGATGCAGTCAGTGGTGTATCAAAGAGGCTTGATGAGAAACATCAAGCCTCTTTCTCATGGCTTGAAAGAGGCTTGATGTTTCTCATTTCATCTTTTTTGGCAGTTTGGTTTACTGACATGTACCTTCGGAGAGCAGGAAAAAGCTAGAGACCACAACAGTAAAGGGAATATTTGTAGGCTACAACGGGACAACCAAGGCATACAGGGTGTATGTGATGGCACTTGGGAGGAAAATGATCAAGCATGATGTCAAGTTTGAGGAGGGAAGGGATCTCAGGAAGTCCTTAGAGCATGAGCAAAATGTAACAAAGGATGAGGAGCAGCAAGCTCCCAAGCAGGAGGCTCAGCCAGCCCCTCAATCACCTACTCAACCAGCAGTGAGACAAGCCGAGCAACATGATGAGGAGAAGATTGAGGAGGAGAGAGAGGAGTGAGTGCAGCCCACACGGCCGGTGATTTCCAGTGCGGGAAGAAGACGAGCCAAGTGGGAAAATCAGTTGATCAGAGATGCTTAGGAGAGAGTCGAGGCTCCCACTTCTACATTCAAATAGGGAAACCTCCATAGAGGTATACAGTTTGTTTGGCACTTATGACTTAGATGATAGACTCAGAGCCTTCTTCCTATAAGGAGGAAGCTTCTGAGAAGGTTTGGTGAGATGCCATGGCATAGGAGTACTTCTTTATCATGCACAATGAGGTATGGGAGATAGTGCCCAAACCAGAGGGAAAATTTGTGGTTGGCTCATGATGGGTATATAAGATCAAGCAGGGGGTTGATGGGAGTGTGGAGAAATGCAAGGCTAGATTTGTGCCCAGGGGGTTCTCACAGGTTGAGGGGATCAACTATGATGAGACATTTGCACATGTCGCACGGTATTCGTCTGTTAGATTTATCTTGGCCATTTCAACACAGATGGGGTGGAAATTCCACCAGATGGACATTAAAACAACCTTCCTTAACAAAGTGGTTGAGGAGGAGATTTATGTGGAGCAACCCGAGGGGTTTGAGACCTTCAATAGAGGCATGCATGTATGTAGGTTGAAGAGAACTCTTTATGGGCTCAAGCAAGCACCGAGGGCTTGGTACGCCCGCATTGACCGCTGCCATCTTGGATTGGGCTTTACCAAGAGTGAAGCGGATCCAAACCTCTACTACATAGTGGTTGAGGTGCAACCGCTCATTCTTTTGCTCTATGTAGACGACTTGATATTGACAAGAGAAGATAGCTTAATCTAGGATTGCAAGGAGGACCTTGCACGTGAGTTTGAGATGAAGGATTTAGGGCTGATGCACTATTTCCTTGGATTGGAGGTTTCGCAGGGTGATGGTGAGACCTTCTTAGGACAAGGCAGATATGCAGAGCAAATTCTCAAGAGATTTCACATGCAAGATTGCAGGGTCGTGCCCACTCCCCTAGTCACCAATTGGAAGAAGGTGAACTCTAGCAAAGCTGAGAGGGTTGATGCCACATTATACAGACAAATCATAGGTTCGTTTATGTATCTCACTAACACATGGCCCGACATATGTTTTGCAGTTGACCAGTTGAGCTAGTTTATGGTGGAGGCCACCGAGCTACATTGGGTTGTTGTTAAACATGTGTTGCGATATTTCTGGGGCACAACATATTATGGCTTGTGGTATAGGCAGGTTGATGGCGTGAGGCTTCAGGGCTTCACCGATGTTGATTGGGCAGGGGGTTCCATTGATCCAAAAAGAACTTCAGGGTGTGCTTTCAATGTTGGGTCATTCGTTGTTTCCTAGTTCAACAAGAAGCAAAGATCAATTGCACTGAGCTCAGATGAGGCCGAGTATTTGGTTGAGGAAGCTTCTTGTGGGACTTTTTTGTAACGTTCCCCCGACCAACCTCAGGCCGGAGTGCACCACTCCAGAGCAACCACTCATGCTCTGATACCAATTTGTAACGTTCCCCCGTCCAACCTCAGGCTGAAATGCACCACTCCAGAGCAACCACTCATGCTCTAACACCAGTCGGTAACACTCTCAGTAACCAACTGAGTTATGCCACTTATATTTACTCTTTTTACTGCATGCAACTAGAACATATACATACAACATTCTTGTGGAAGCTTTAAATTTAAACAACAATTTTCTTTCTGTAACATACAAATTTATATGGAAATAATAGTAACTAAAGATATGCATCATTTACAGGAAATTACCCATAAGCACACAAGCAATCATAATCACATATATGCTAAAATCGTAACATAGGGATGTAAATAACAAACAACATATCATTTTATCATATAATTGGTACTTATCTTAGAAAGACTATCACCAACTTCTTACAGACCGTCCACGAACCTCCCAGCCATAAACTACATTGTTCATCACTCTCAACAGTGAGTCACCCCTGAGTTGGGACTGAACTCCACCCAGAGTAAAGGGCTCCTATCCAGGCTAAGACTCAAGGACAACAGGAAATACTCTGTCTTAGGTGCTCACTCAACTAATAGCCTACAGCCTCTCATTCCCCACATGTCTGTCCCACCCAAGGAAGTGTGCCCCTTCTCTGCTCAACAGTCCCTCGGTTGCCACACTTCCCTTCCAGGGCTTCAGCAACAGGCCAGACCGAAATTCTCAGAGCATTGTAGCCGCAGTTTAGCACCTTCGGGAATCAATCCCCGACAATTCTCTCACTCAGAGAACTTCTCATGGGCTTGACAACTCGCTTCTTCAATCCCGCTCCAAGCTAACCAGGTACACCAACCAAAAGGAGGTATGGGAATAGGTTCTGGAATGGTGAAATGGCTGTCTCAAGGATAACAAAATGCGTGAGTGAAAATGGTCATGGAATCATTGACTGAATAACTAAGTGTGTACAAGAATCACTGTGAACTCTTTGTGAAAGTGATGGTCCCCCCAATGGTCAGGCTCTACTCTGGTAAGAAACCCACACCCCCCCCC
>SNQJ01S0009406.1:51115-68120 GCA_010110895.2 Picea sitchensis | reverse complement strand
CATGCTCTTCTAGAATTCTGTAATCAACTCCCTCCGTCTAAGAGAGTCCACACTTATGTCTACATCCTTATTTCCTTTTGCAAAGTGTCACAAGTCTTTTTCTAATTTCATCTTGATTGCTGACTACTTTCTGTTTTGACTTATTCTGGGTCTCTTCAGGTTTGATTCTGATTTCATCTTATCTTGCAATTGTTACTTATACAATAGCTTCCACAGGAATTGTTACCAAATATTGTCAACACACTTCATCTTTTTCATGTGTATTGCTTGACTTGTAGTCATCGTAATAACAATCCTTTTCCTTTTGTTCTTCCATAGGTATTGTTTTCCTTGAACATATTTTCTTCTAAGAAATAGATATACATGATATATACAAGAACTATGTAAACATGATATATACAAGATCTTTGAAGGATATTGTTACCTTGACTTAGAAGAAGAAGTATGTTTTATCCTGCTTGACTTTCTTTGAGGGTTCCCTTTCTTCGACAACTGTTGCTTCGTCTGTTTCCTTCCTTTTTCTTAACTCAGGACAGTAGTTCCTGTAGTGACCATATTTTCGACAGTTGAAGCATTGTATCTTTGACATATCCTTTTCTTGATTTGGTTTCTTCCTTGAGCCAAACTTCTTCTTATTCCTTAAATTCTTGAACCTTGTTTTGAAAGCTTGATCATCGTATTTCTTTTGGGGTTTCTCTTTTGCATTAATCCTTGATTCTTATTTTGCACAACAAGTCCAGAGTTCTTCAAATGTGGGATAATCCTTTCTTGTGTCCATGCTTGCGGAAAATGCATTCAATGTCTTGGGAAGACCATTGAGTATTATATTTACCAGTTCCTTCTTTGAAATGATTTCTTCAATAGCTTGTAGTTGATCCCTTAACTAAGAGATTCTCACAAGGTATGATGTTATTTTGTCATCATCATTCATTTTCATGTCATGGAGCTCATTCTTTAGACTCATTACTTGTCCAATGTTTCTGACTGAGAAGAGGTTAGCTAAGGCATCGTACATCTTCTTAGATGAGTCAAGATCAGAGATGTAGGGTATCAAGTGGTCTTTTATAAAGTCCACTATGATACGCATGCAATTAATGTCATTGTCTTTGAAATTCTCCATAATTGCAACGTTCTGAGGTTCCTTCTCTTTTCCTTCTTCAACCTATGGTTCCACAATCTTCCCTTTCACAATATCCAACACTTTATGTTTGGAAAGGATGAGGTTAATCCTTGTCTTCCATGCTCTGAAGTTAGAAGCTCCTTCTAACTTGTTTTCTGACTTCATAGAGTAAGTCATGAAAATTTTGACTTGGTCAACCTTTCACTTTGACCAAAAACTCAAACTTGGCGTCTTAGCTTGTTGAGAGTACCAGGAGGTGCGTTGGGTTAGGGTGCACTAGGCTATCTAGAAATTAGGTCAATCTCTTCACTTAAGGTGCCTCAACAGGAGGGTTAGGGTTTCGTTGTTGCAGCAAAAACCGACTATAACTACAACTGTAACTGAGAAAATACTCCCAATCTATCTTCCAGCGGTTAGACTGTCTGAAGATAGTGTGGTCCCATAACCTGTTAGAAATAATAGGTGTGCTCGTTTAACCATAGACAATATAGCAATATTGTCACCCAACCATAGGATGAATCCACCCCCGAGCACCTTAACCTTGACAGAGAAAAATTATGGAAGCAAGCCGTAGGCCTAATAGCCAATCAATGTAGTGTACCTCTTTCCAGAGCTAGCACATAGGCAAAAAGTCCAAACCATAACCAATAGAAAGTCCAATCCTAAACAAAGAATACAGGTTGCAGTAGTTGCAGCTGCAATTACTCTCTAGACTTGCACACTTACTGAGTTTCTGTAGTGTGCACTCTTACATTTATGCAGTTACGAGTTGTGTGTACCATATGAGATCTAGCATCCTGTATTTATACTACTTCTCCTTAGCTGTCTAGGCTGACTTCTCATTCTTGAGACTAAAAACTCAATATTAAATATTTCTTTTAGTCGACTTGTCTTCTAGGGTTATGTCCAAAGCTTTAGGGTTTCTTCTTGCTTCCCAAAATATTATATTCTTGTCAGGGTTTCACGTGGAGGTTAATACCTCCCGCAGCTACCATAATATCAACAAAAATCCTCTTTGAAATTTGTGTCAAGCTGCCTTGAAAACCGTGCCCTCTCTGTACTGACTGTATGACCTAGTTCTGTCCATGAAAACAACTCCAGAAATTCGATAAATTTTCCCAGATTTGTTGTTGAATGACACTCTGTACGGAACTGTCTCCAAAAAAAAATGCTTACAAACTGCCTCAAAGTCCATGCTATAGGAGCCTTGATTTTTGTGCAGTCAAAATAGCAGTACGGACCCAGATATGGCCTCACTCTTCTGTTGTATGGACCAACATTTAATGCTACACCAATCTTTGGATGTATGCCTTCTTTCCCTCTTGGAAAGTGCACCCCTTCTCTTGTTGTCCTTCTCCTATCTCTTCAAATCAAACTCTCTTTCTCTTGGAATGTGTGCCTCTTCGTCTCCCTCATGCTCTCATCCAAGCTCATCTTGAAATGTGTGCCCTACTCTCCTCAATGGTTTCTTTTAATGACTCATTTAGGGTGACCTTTCATCTTCCATGACCTTTCATCTTCTGTGACCCTTGGTCTTCCAAGATGAATGTGGCTTTTTCCCTCGTTGAGATGACTTAAGTCACTTAAGTCATTCAAATATCATAGTCACTTTTACACCTAAAAAAATAAAAATACCCATCTTAAATTTACAAACTCTCTTTATAAAGTCACTTTATAAATACATTTTATAAAGTTACTTAAGAAAGACATTTGCTCAGACTTCTGCCTAGGCGCAATAATGCAGAAGTACCTCCGAACTATCAAAATCTAACACTAAACATCTCCATCTACCTACGCTAAACTTTGATAAAGAGACCTACTCATCCAAGGTCCTCTCTCTGAAGCCTCACCACTGTTAGACTCAGGCTCTAGCCACCCACTGGATCCAACTACAAGTTGACCAAGCACTCTATACAATGTCTTCATTAAGACACCAAGCAACAGACATGGGTCATAAAAGATTCCCTCTAGATATAGGTACGTCAGTCCTTGAGAGAACACAATCCAACATCCATCTATCTCAAAAGATGACACAGAGAGCAATTTCATCGATTGTTCAGGAACATACAAAACCTCAGCCAACTCTAGATACCCTCCTAACTCCAGTTGGAATCTAACACTTCCAACTCCCTCCACAACTAGAACATGTCTCATGCTCACTCAACACCCCACATAGCTTCCTGAGCCGATCTCTATAAAATTGAGGAATACATACCTCATCCTCGTCATGTGACGAGAGTCCCCACTGTCCAAGAACCATGAAAGGTTTCCTGTACACCCTAGGCACCCAATACTTGCAAGACTGGCTGATCCGAAATCGGATTCAGAAGGCTGTCAGGGCATGAAAAATGCTCAAAAATGAAAGTGCCCATAATTCGACGAAACCAACACCATTACGTCCGTCTCGTTTTCCTGATTCCGGCGGTATATTTATTTTCGCGAATGGAGTCCGTATGGAGGAGATATCGCGATTTGACCGCCAAGTCAAACAGGGAAAAATTTGGGGATGCTGACTGTACCTGTCCGTACAGTCCGTACGGCCACGTGGAGGGTCGTACCATCTTGCTGATGTGGCAGTTTGATGACGTGGCAATTGGTGGTTGGTTGTTCATTGACGAATCGTGTGATGACATGTGTCACATTGGCAGCAAATGACAAGAGGGCACGTAGCCCAATGCCTGGGTGCCACGTGGCCCTCGTCGGTTGGTCAATATTTGCTATGTTAAAAATTTTATGTGGGAGTCCGCGGGGTTCGACCCCGGGACCTCCCTCTCTATGAAAGATTTAACAAACATCCGCTGGCCATGTTACCGCCTTATGTTCCTTGTTAAAGAGGCGGACCACTTTATATTTCAAGTTACATAATGTTTGGTTGAGAAAAGGGCGCGGGCCGGGGCCCAAGCCCCGACCCATGGTTCTATAGTATTCCACATATAACCATATGATTATATTACCGTGCGCAAAACCATACATATATATTATATGTGTAATAAATGGAGCGGTTGTAACATTTATGTATACGGATAGTGTTATAACCAATGTTTTAAATACTATGTATGGTATATGCGCGGGATAAGAATAACCCGCGGTTTCAATGTAATGCATGTGACCATATTTAAGGGGCGCGTGCCAGATTTGGGGGCTTATGCCCGTTTTCAAACTACATTATAGTTATAAGTGGGTTTTATAACCACTTTGGTCTTTTTATATTAATTAAACCCATTTTTATTGTAATTGGGAGTTATTGGGCTTTTTTAGAGACTAATTCTTGGGAGGAAGTTGGAGATTGAAACCAACTTTCCCAACTATTTAACCAAGGCCATGTTGAGGCCATTTGGTCAGCTTTTGTAAGAGTTTGAAGCCTTTGGAGAGATTTTAGACGGTTTTGGAGAGCAGAGATGTTGAAGCAAGCCAGGTCTAAGCCAGTTTGAGGCAAGGAAGCTGTTGAGGTAGAGATGCTGTCGGACGATTTCTGAGAGCTCGGGACATCCATTTCAGGTGCCGTAAGTTGTGAAAGATTCTAGAGATCATGGCGAACATGACCAGATCAGTCTAGAAGCCAATCGGCAATGTAAAGATGTACTAATAAGCTTTTGAAAAGAAATCAAGAAGCCTCCCTCACAGAGAAAAGGCCCGGAGACGTAGGCAAAGTTGTCGAACTCCGTTATCAAACTTGTGCCTTATGGTTTGTTGTTTTCATTGCATTTCAGATTTGAAAATATGTTTATGGCTGTATAATTCATTTCTTTTCCTGCTCTTTCGTTAAGTTTCCCAATGGTCATTTAATGCATGCTAATTAAACTCAACCATAAGTCATTTCGAAAAATCCTAACGGATCACTGGCTATCAAGGAAAATTCCTTCTCAAACATTTCCGTGAACTCAACAACCTTAGTTGATGCTAACACCTCTGGCTCCTGCCTCTTCTTCTTGTTCAGACATTGGCCTGCATAATGTCCCAACTCACGACATGCATATCATCTCACCTTACTCATGTCCTTCTCAACATGAGAAGACTTCTTGTCCTTCTTCTTTGCTACTACGAGGGAAACATTCTCCTCATTCTCTTCACCCTTTGAATGTCTGTTACAAAGAGCCTCCTTAGGATTCTCTTCCTGTATGAAGTCATCCCACAATATTTCCTAGTTGGGACGATTCTCCCTAGAGACAACACCCTTAACAAAGGTGTTCCACTTCTCTGAAAAACCATTCAGAGTTGTCCTAACCAATTCTCCATCTGTTATAACCTCTCCAACTATGCCAAGTTCATCACGAACTTGTGTGATTCTAGTCAGATATGAGGACACTTTTTCAGTCTCAGTCATCTTTATGTTTCTGAACTTATCTCTCAATACCATCTTCTGATTCTCATTGGAACTTTGGTATAGCTTGGTCAAAGAATCCTACGTCTCATAGGCATTTGCTTTTCTAGCAACATGGGGAATAACATGGTCCTTGATTGCATCAAGAATCATTCTCTTGTCCTTCACATTATTCTTCTAGAACACTGCCAAAAGGGTTGCATCTGTAGGAACAATGACGAGATTCGATTGTGTGTTGTTCACAACATCCCATAACTTAACTTTCTCTAGCAACAAAACAATCCTCTCCTTCCAGGACTAAAGTTTGCTTCCCCATCCAATCTGTCTTCGAACCTTAAGCTAGAATCCATGACCTTCTCAACTGAAACTCAACTCTTCCCTTTCCTTCTTCCGGACAAAACTCCTCTGCACTCACTGCAAATCAAGTGTCAAATCTCTTGTCTGCTGAACCTCATAGCTCTTTCTCTAATATCATGTTGAAAACTAATCTCAGACACTTATCCAACACAACATTTCAACCTCCTATAGTTATTCACCAATAAAGCAATGTAACCACATGCATTTACTGTAACTATGAGCATAAATACAAGAGACAAAGCAATCTGAAAATATAGCAGCAAAAATATAAATGAACAACAAACAAAATCACCACATTTGACACTTAGAATTTTTGGGCAATGCCCCTGGAAAAACCCAACATGGGAAAACTAGTCCAAGAGAGTCTTCTTTATTGAGCTTCACAGAGAAATAATCAGAGATTATAACAACAGTCTATTACAGCAAGAATAAAACATCACTTATCGCACAAACCTGACACAAAAATCCTTCTTGAAATCTGTGTCAAACTACCTTGAAAACTGTGCTCTCTGTGTTGACTGTACGACCTAGTTCTGTCAGCAAAAAAAACTCCAGAACTTCGATAAATGTGCCCATATTTGTTGTTGAATGGCACTCTTCTATATGGACTTGTCTCTAACAATAAATGCCCACAAATTGCCTCGAAATCTGTGTTGTAGCAGCCTTGATTTTTGTTCATTCAAAACAACAATACAACCCTCTAAATTCGTACGATATGACCTCTCTCTTTGTTGTATGGACCAACAATTAATGATGCACTAGTCTTGGGATGCATGCCCTCTTTCCCTCTTGGAAAGTGTGCCCCTTCTCTTACTGTCCTTCTCCTTTCTCTTCAGCTCAAACTCTCTCTCTCTTGGAATGCATGCCTCTTCGTCTCCCTCAAGATCTCATCCAAGCTCACCTTGAAATGTGCACCCTACTATCCTCGATGGTTTCTCTTAATGACTCATTTAGGGTGACCTTTCATCTTTCATGACCCTTGCTCTTCTAAGACAAATGTGACTTTTTCCCTCATTGAGATGACTTAAGTTATTCAAATAACATAAAGTCACTTTTACCCCTAAAATAATAAAAGCCCCATGTTAACTTTATAAACTCACTTTATAAATACATTTTATAAATTTACTTAAAAGACATTTGCTCGGACCTCTGCCTAAGCACAATAATGCAGAAATACCTCTGAACTATCAAAATCTAACATATAATTTGATTTATCAAACCTTACAAAAATAAAAAATAAAAAAAATAATAGAAATTCATCTTAACTCTATATTTAAAATGTATCTACACTCATACTAAACATATTCTATTACTTTTGAATAAAAACATCATGTTAATACTTTTGGATAAAAACATCATGTTAATTACCATGGATACTAAACATATTTTATTGCTTTTGGATAAAAATCTCATGTTAATTACCATTGAAGTAATCAATGCATTGTATAACATCATTTTCTGATAGTATGATAGGTGAATTTTAATTAATGCAAAAGTAGGATAATCTACAAGATAGATGAATTTTAATTAATGCAATAAAAGTAGGATAATCGCATCATAATGGAACCAGTGTCATACGTTAAAAAAAAAATTTGGCTAGGCCTTTTGGTATTCTTGATATCAATGCGCATAACGAGACTATGCCCTTTTTTTAAGTTGGAAATATTTTATATGTTTTTAAAGTCATAGTTGAATCTTATCATGAGGGCAAACTTTACTTAGCATAGCATGTTCCAGTTTTTAGGATACGTTGGAAATATAATATATGTTTTTAAAGTTATAGCTGTTTTAGACTTTAACATGAATCTTATCATGCGGGCCAATTTTACTTAGAATAATATACTCTTGTTTTTAGGATGTGCTATGATTGGTTATAAGTTAATTAGTTGGTAAATAGTAATAATGAAGTTAAATATTATTAATTAATAGTCATTATATAACAATCATAATATGTTTTTATTATGATATAGGTTTTTAAATTATAGAATATAATGAATTTTATATCATATTTTAGTTTTCAAATTTAAAAAAATTAATGGAGTAAATAAAAAATTAATAATATTAGAATATAAAGATTTGAAAAAAAATGCTTATTATTGTTGGCCTCAATTTCTATTATTAATCTTATACGCTTTACATTTGATTTATTCTTATTCAACGTTGTCCTACATAGATCTCAGTTTACGGGATGACCCTTTCTTGGATTTCGAAAGGGATTTCAAAAAAGTTAAGAGAATCAATTTTCATTTCTTTGCTTTGGAAATTTGGAAAAGAAGGGCATTCCATGGCTAAATTGGTCAAGATTGGCCATTCCAGAATGTTTATGAGGGTGGGGTTTCAAAAATATTTTTTCATTTTCAAAAACTTTGGTAGCAAATAACATTTGGAGACTAATCAAAGGGGAGGGCTTATGTGTTCAAGATTTTCATCAAAAGTACATTTCTCCTAAGTTTATAGAGGAATAGTTCCTAAGACTTCAAAAAAAATTACATAATCATAAAAATTTACATGATGTTTCAGTGATGTGTAAAGTTGTTGTATTGGCTTTTCCCTTAGTTGGTGAGGGTTTGGCTTGGAAAGTTGGGGATGGCACAAAGGTAATATTGGGGAAGGACCCTTGGGGTTGGGAGTAGTGTGGATCACAAGCTTCCTGAGTTAGTGATTCAAACCTTAACGAATAGAGGTTTGTTTAAACTTTCTCAAATGTTAGATCCAATTTTGATAAATATCTAGGGTTAAGAGTGGCTCTCAACTAATTATCTGGGTTTTAGAGGGGAAGAGGCATAGGTATGTTGTTTCTTTGTTGCTTAGTTGAAGTCAAGCCATGTAAGGCTTCAAGAGAAAGAAGATTCATTGATTTGGGTTAAAACTCCTTCAAGTGTTTATACTCCAAAGGGGGTTATCTTTCCTTAAGTGAAGGAGGTGAACATAGAGAGATTGTTTGGTAGTGGAGGGGTGTCTAGAAATTCCACTACCTTGCAAAATCATTTTTTTTAGTGTGGCTCCTCCTAAATTTTTTGGTGGTGGAGGGGTGATTGGGAAAGGACCCTTGGGGTTGGGGGTAGTGTGGATCACAAGCTTCCTGAGTTAATGATTCAAACCTTAAGCGACAGAGGTTTGTTTAAACTTTCTCAAATTGTAGATCCAATTTTGAAAAATATCTAGGGTTAAGAGTGGCTCTCAACTAATTATCTGAGTTTTAGAGGGGAAAAGGCATAGGTTTGGTGTTTCTTTATTGCTTAGTTGAAGTTAAGCCATGTAAGGCTTCAAGAGAAAGAAGATTTATTGATCTAGGTTAAAACTCCTTCAAGTGTTTATACTCCAAAGGGGGTTATCTGTCCTTAAGTGAAGGAGGTGAACAAAGAGATTGTTTGGTGGTGGAGGGGTGTCTGGAAATTCCACTGCCCTAGAAAATCAATTTTTTTTATGTGGCTCCTCCTAAATAATAAAGTCTTAACGTGGGATAACCTTAAAAAAAGAAATAGATCGAGGATCGAGGCCACGTAGGTGCTCCCTTTGTAAGTGTTGTGACGAGACCAATCTTCATATGGCAATGGAATGCTCCTATTCCAAACAAGTATGGTGTGAAATAGAAGCTCTAATAGGTCCAAAAGATGTGTGGTCTTGAAGTACAATGGAGGAAGGTCTTAGGAATTGGTGTGAATCCTATGGTAAAAGATTATAGAGGTTTTCCTTTGATTCTTTCTCGGGGTTTTCGGCTAACCAGGAACACTAGTTTGTTTAATGAGAGATATATTCTCCCTTTGTAGTGTGCATCTCAGGGGATCAACCTTTTATAGAGTTTTCCTCAGGAAAAAACATGTTAAAGATGTTAAGCATATTATGATTGAAGATATTGATAGGGAGGGCTCATGCACTCACTTTGATGGGGCTACTCAAGGACAACCCAAGACCTATGGGTTAGGTTGAGTTCTCTTCATAAATGGAGATTGTTATCTAAATTTTAGAGCTAGTCTTAGGCCTGGAACCAACAATTATGCGTAATTGTGGTAGATTTAATGACTCTTAAGTTGTTTTTATTGTTAGCTGGTGAAAAAGGGGTTGCAAAATTGCAAGTATTTGGGGATTCGATGATTGTGGTTAAACCGATCCGGATTATATTGAGAACGAAATGAGATACAAACAAAATTATAACAGATAACATAGAAATACACCCAACTTCTATTAATGAATAAAATAACAGAACATTGTATAACACAATCTAGCTAGAATGGTGGTAGCTTATCTTTGAAGAGAAAGAAATGTCGGCTATGCTCATTCGCAAAAATATGATTACAAAGAAGCCGAAAAGGGCCTTTTATCATGAAGCCTAAAAGACAAAGAGGCAAAAACCATAAACATCAACACCCTAACCTTGGAAGATGAAACACCAAAGGTATTGTGGGCCCCAAGGTAGTTAGTTGATACTTCAACTTCCTAGGGGCACAACTTTTGCATACGATCATAGTTTGGGGCGCACGATAGCTCGTTGGAAAGAACTATTCGATGATTACAACTTTTGGCTAGGGTTAGGGAATGCCATGGAATTCCTTGGCCCCTCAAGTGTCAAAAAACATCATTCGCATTCCTTGTCCCCTCGAATGTTCAAAAACCACTGTTTAGGGCCTCAAAACGACCCCAGAAGTTTGGGACCCGAAAAACCGTAGAAAAATGGCCAAGAAGATACAAAATTGTTGAGTTAGTGGAAGAGATGGGTGGCCACTGATATCCACTTGGATCATAAATGGATGAGCGCTGAACAAAAGTGCCAAAACTTTATTTTGTTTCCTTTGCTGAGGAGGTTCTTCGAACCTATAATTATGCTGATAGGCATTCCTATTTTTGAAATAAGATGGAGGGTGGAAGATTGGACGATGGGGATACATCAATAGTTGTTTGTTCTTTTAATATCTACTATTCAATAATTTAATTGTTTGATTGTTAATTAAAAAATTAGAGATATATGTACTCTTGGTGGATGAGAAATGTCTAGTTGGCCAATGAGAAATCTTTGAACGGATGGTGATCCCTATCGACATCACCATCCACTACTAATGCAGATGTGCTAGTATATTTAACATTGTGGCATTCAATGATATTTAAAGGAAATAAATTATAAGGTGATACTTTGTCAAGCGTTGGGGTTATCATGGCTGCTAGTCAATGACATATTGCAGAGACTAGAGAGAGATAGTCTGATGTTTATTACCATCCTCACCATCCTTCTTTCCATGATGTTCTATTGCATAGTTCTATGCTATTGTTTGAAGGTTTCCCTATTTGGGATGTTAGTATACTTCAATTATATAGAGTTTGGATGGACATTTGTTTAAAATTATATAAAGTTTGTCACATCAAGAAATTAACGAATTATTGGTTTTTGTTATCTTGAACTTGGAGGGAATTCTGGGTAGAGCTCTTTGTATCTTTTTATATTGATTATGTGAGATATTTAAATAATTTTGAGATATTTTTAAGATAATTGTGAGATGTCTTCAAGAAAAGTGAAGGTACAACCCTCATTTTTGGGGAGATATGCTTAAACACTTTTGAAATATCTACACAGGGAATTTTGTTATTTTAATAAAATTATTATTTTTCTTTCGAAAAAACATGTCACATCTATTCTTTCTCATTTGTTTAAATAGAAATCTCTAAACTATTTAATATTTAATAGAGCTTTGATTGATGGGTGAATATGTTGTTTAAATAGAAATCTCTAAACTATTTAATAGAGCTTTGATTGATGGGTGGATATGTTAGTTGTTTCGATTGATGGGTGAATATGTTAGTTGGTTTGCGTTTCAATTTTGATTGGCCTTACTATAAACAAATAGAGTTAATTTTTATTGCAAGCAAATAAAGTGAATAGAGTTAATTTTTATTGCAAGCAAATAAAGTGAATTTAAATAATTTAAATGATTTGAATGAAGAAACGGACTTCTCCCTTAAATAAATTTGATAAGAATATAAATAAAATATTAGATACAAGTAAAATTTCACAACACATTCACTCACACTTATATTTGTTTTTCTTTATTTTTTGTAATGGAGTTTTTATTTTTTATAAGTTTTAAATTTTAATAGTTTATTGTATATTTGTTTTTGGGTATTATCTTTTAAAGATCTAAATTTATTATCAAGCATTGCTATTAACTCAATTTGAAGCATTGCTATTAATTTACTTTGAAGTTTGACTTCTCTCTTATCTATAATTTTTTATTAATTATATATGTTGATGCAAACTATCTAGAATTACTTTCTTAGACCTTCTATTAAATTTAAGTATCAACCCGAAAAATATATTACTTTTATTGAAAAGAAAAATAAATAAATAAGAAATGTGTGCATCTGATTCACATAATATAGGATTTGAATAGTAACTAACTAATTATCACATGTAAAACTTGTACACCTAATTCACACAATAGAGTTTGAATAGTGATGAAAAAGACTTACTTATTACATATGAAATTTAAGGCAAACCAAATTCACCTTAAATACCCAAGAGGTGTATTAAGAAAATTGTGCACCTAATTCACAAGTATGGTTTGAATAGTGACGAACATGATTTAGTTACCGCATAACAGAATTTAGTTTCCACACATGAAATTTTACGGCAGATTAGATTCACCTTAGACGCACAAAATGTATTCGCCGCATCAATTCACCTGAAAAAATATTTAGCCATTATATATGCACCACAGAAATAATATTCAGCACCGGATGTATTCACCTACGACAGAGATATTAGTCTTGATTATGATGTTTAATTTGGGAAAATGATAGACATATTTTGTAGTTGTTCAGTTATTTTATTGGTATATAAACGTTGGATGACTGTAACTAAACTAGCACAATCACTCAAAACTGTGGTTGATGTACGTTGAAAGGTGCGGACAGAAAATGAAACGCATAACCAAAAAATGAAACACATAACCAGAAAATGAGTGTCTACAGCCAGCACAGTCAGCGTGCTAAATCCAAAGTTTAATCATTTAAAGTGGCAATTATATAGTGTTACAATAATTTCTTAATATGATTAGGTAAATGTTAAAAGGTAAACAGGTTAAGTGATGCATTCAAAACTACAAGGAAGTTATGAAGAGGAAATCACATTCATTGCTTTGGGAGGACGACTAAGAATAGGCTAGCATTTTCAATTGTTAACCATCAGATTAGAATTTTAAATTAAAAGGTGATTAATTGTGCTCATTATCAATAGGTGTACGCCTTTAGACGTAAATATGTGTGAAGTTTATTAACATATTGATGGGGTCTTCACTAAGACCAGAAGAGTTTTTAACTATGTTTAATTAGTATTGATTTTGATGTTTACTTTGGGAAAGTGATAAACTTATTTTGTAGTTGTTCAATTAGTTTATTTGTATGTAAATATTGGATAACTATGTGAGTTTACAATCTGTATGAGATTTATATAAGTTATTGTTAGAAGGATTTCAATCTTGAGTTAGAGGTATATTTGAGTTTATAGTCTATGTGAGATTTATATAAGTTGTTGTTAGAATGATTTCAATCTTGAGTTAGAGGTATATTTGAGTTTATAATCTATGTGAGATTTATATAAGTTGTTGTTAGAAGGAATTCAATCTTGAGTTAAAGGTACATTTTCAGAGAGTAGTTGGTATATTTTGCTACTTCCTATTATTATGTAATATTCTGTTACGTGATATTTTGTCACCTATTCTTTAAAAGAATTTAAGTAAAAAGAAAAATAAAATTTTATTATAATTTTAATTTTGTAAATTTTGTTTGAAACGAATAAAATTCTGATTTTCCATATTACTATTTTTCGATTGGAAAATCAGCAAGGAAAATATTATACATAATTAAACAGAATATTAATCTTTTATATAAATAAAAAACACAAAATAAACAAATGACTTTTAAAATTAATTGCCTACCGTGAAACAGCGCTTGCTATTAAGCACTTCCGAAGGATCGTTCCTCCTCTTCCTTTCCATTATCATTATCATCACCTTTCCTGTACAATAATTTTTAACCAAACGTTATAAGAGGTGGCCATCTTCTTTGTTTCTACATTAATTTTTTTTAATATATCTCTTATTTAATCATTTGGTTCACATTAATATGCTTACAATTTTGAATTAAACAACTCTTCCCAAGGATAGTGGTTCCTCTTCCTCCCTGTTATCATCACCTTCATTTTCTGCACAATAACCAAAAGTTATAACAGGTCATGTGCATTAAAAATCTTATATAATCATTTAACCCATCACATATTTATTTATAGAACCACAAAATTAAGAAGAACTTGCTGTTCTGTAAATAATCTTTCCAGGCATAATTTTATGTCATTATTTTCCCAGATCAGTGTTTCCCACCCATTCATATTTCCAACTATTGTACCCAAACTCGATTCAAGCTCAATAGATTCTCCATTCCGGTAAGAAATCTTTTCAAAAATGGACAATTAAATATCTTCAAGATATGGAGTTTGGGCAACGTGTATTCATTCCACACTTCATTGTGGGATGATCCAGCCATACTTTTCAATAAGGGTAAGTCCGCCAAAACTAACTTCTCTAACATTCGAAATCCACTTGGCCTGTTGGAGCTTCCTGTACTCAAATTCTTCAAATGGTACAAATACGACAGCTTTAGAAACTTTAGATTTGGCAGGGATTCCAAAGTCGAGAGCTACTTGGAAATAATGGAATAAGTGCTAGTTGTAAGCACCAGTTATAAGCTTCAGTTGTGAGAGTCAATTGTAAGCGTATTAAGAATCAGTTCATAGTTTAGAGTTTAGTTGTTTTTGGTTTGCATGTAACCGATTCGGTAGAGTCTTTTCCTATATAAGAATGTAATCCGTCTTCATTGAAGAATACAGAAGTGAGCATAGCCTCACCTTGTTGTTTGTTTTCGCATATTTTAAGTTGGTATCAGAGCCACGGAGAGAGGACGTGGATAGCGTGAAAAACGTTTGATCAGATCCGTGAGCAAATCCATTTGGTGCATTCCTCCATTTACTGAAATTCCGTTGAAGAGGTAAAATATAGTTCCGTTTTTCACTTTTGTTTGGGAAGTCACGATTTGCTTGCAGGAGTTTGTGCTACGTATACAAGGAGAAGGATTATAGCTTGCATATGTGGAGTTTAAAGCAAAATCGTGAAGGTTTTTAGTCTGTGGTTTGCGTGAAGTTTCGTTGGGTCGCGATCTTTGCTGAGTCGCGGGCTTGCGTGAGTTCTATAAGGTTGGAGCGTGGTGTAAGGGCCGACCCACCATCTCCCATCTGGTGCAAATCCGTGAGCAAGTTTGCATGAGTGGAGTGAAGGCAAATCGGTAGTTTGCATGCTTGAGTTTTCATTGGAGTTAAATTTTATTAAAGTGAGTATTTTATTATTAAAGTGGGTAAGACATTTAAGATATTTAAAAGTGGAGTTTGAATTCGTATTTGAATGCGTGGAGATTTGCATGTGGAGTTTAAATGGAACATAAAGTTATTAAAAGTGGGTTTTATTTTGAAGTTTGTTAAAAGTGAATTTTTTCATAGTGGATATCTTGTATAAAGAGGTGAAGAGAGAGTTATAAGTTTTTTTTTTAACAAGTGAATATTAAAGTGCATGTATGATTTAAGCTAAGAACATAGATAGATTTAGATCAGTGGAGGATTCGAAGGTAGAGCGACGGACTGTTCAGGATAGGAGAAAACTCGACAGAAAGTTGCATATCCTTGGTGTTTCACTTGCAAAGAATATCTTGCAGTGATGGCGAATCCGCTGGTAGAGACCTACCTCAATGAAGCCAACATGTTAGATGGCTCAAACTTCATTAACTAGAAATTCAAGATGCAGACGCTCATGGAGGGCTATGGTGTCTGGAACATTGCGAAGGGAACTGAACTGAAACCTGATGCGGCTGCAGGTGTGATGACAACACAAATCCAAGATTGGGAGAAGCGTGAAAACAAGGCAAAGGTATTGTTGCGCATGTCTGTTAAAGATAGCATAATTCCACATATTAGAGATGCTACAACTTCTGCTGCAACATGGACAACACTTAAAGCATTGTATGAAACTAGCAACACAAATCACATTTTGTTTCTGAAAACTAAATTGCTAGGCATTAATATGGATGGAAATGAATCTGTTAGTTCATTTTTGGGTCGTATTAAAGAGGTGAAAGACAAGCTAGTAAATATAGGGGAAACTGTTTCCAACATTGATCTGGTCACTATTACCTTAAATGGTATGCTAGAAGATTATCATATGTTCATAACAGGTCTCGCAACAAGGGAGAAACCTCCTATGTTTGAAGAACTAACAGGCATTTTGCTGCAAGAGGAAGAGAGGCGCAGGAATCTGAAGCCTCCAAGTAAAGATTTGGCACTATGGTTAAATAATAGATCTGCGAGAGGGAGATCAGGAGTAAGAGGTAGAGGAGGCAGTTCATGGCAGAGAGGTGGTTCATGGCAGAGAGGCAGTTCATCGCAGAGAAGACAACCTCAAAATCAAGGTATGCAATCTGATAGGAATGAGTCAAAGAGTTGTCTTTATTATGGTCGACCTGGACATATTGTTAAACACTGTCATAAGAAGAAAAGTGATGAGGCTAGGAATAAACCTAGAACACATTCAGGTCATTATGCAAAAAAATCTTCAAATCAAGATCTCAGATTATTTATTACTAGTGATGATATTGATGAACCCCCGAATTTTGACTCACGGGATCTTAGGTTGTTTGTGTCTAATGCTACTTTATCTGCTGAAATAGAAGATTATGATGCCTGGTTTGTGGATTCCAAAGCATCAGTACATATGACTTGTAATAAAAATTGGTATGCTAATTTTAAAGAAACATAGAATGGTGCCAACATATATCTTGGAGATGATTGTGCTCATCGGATCAAGGGATATGGAGACATTCCTGTGACATTGTCGAATGGTATTGTTCGTCACATTCACAATCTGGTGTATGTGCCAGGAATAAATAAAAATTTGATCTCTCTGTCCACCATTACAGATCAGAACTTGAAGGTTGAACTCTTCAAGAATTATTGCATAATGAAGGATCTACTGGACCACTTCCAAACTATTGCAACGAGAGTCAGAGCAGGAGATCTATACAAACTTGATGTTACTAGCAAATCACATCATGCACTGACTTCTGCCACTATGCCAACAAAGATTCTTTGGCATCAAAGGTATGGACACATCAATCATCCT